>JACEGR010002831.1:0-118425 GCA_014170235.1 Listronotus bonariensis
AAAAAAAAAATGGAGGAGAAAAATGAAAAAAAAAAGACGATATTGGATTAAACATTTGTATCAAAATAAAAAACAATTTGATGGCGTAAAGTTATTATATCAACTATCCTTGGATGAAAGTACTGGGCATTTCAAATTTTTTTGCGTATGTGTACAAATGACTTTGAGATTTTAATAAATAAGATTGGACCAAAAATTATCAAAAAGGACACCAAGCTTAGAGAAGCCATATCCGTGAAGGAAAGGTTAGCTGTCACATTACGTTTTATGGCTATTGGAGATTCATATACAAGCCTTCAATATCTTTTTAAAATATCCCAACAAAGCATATCATTGATAGTTCCAGAAGTATGCAGTGCTTTAATTGACGTTCTAAAAGATTATGTAAAGGTAATGTGGTAATAAAACTTAATTTTTATTTTTTAAAAATTTATTATCTTTAAAAACAACAACTGTAAGGCGAAAACTTTAATAAAAACTGAATTTTTATTCGAAATAATACGTACAACACATTTTGCGATTTCTTCCCAAGCATCATTCTTTTATTTTTATGAAAATGCCACTTATCGCTTGGATCCCATAAAAGTCTTTGTTTTTGATATTCTTGTATGAGAAGAAGAACATCCTCTTTATTTAAATTTATCTTTTACAAAATATAAAATACTTGGCGAAAAAATATAAACAAATCTAGAATAACAACATAGTATGCAACGCATACGATCACACACGTTTTGAGCACGAACGCAAGACACACAACGCAAAATTGAACGTGGGTAGAACGTGAAATTTGCGCCGCAAATATTTGCGCCGAATTCTAGATTCAACATACAACACATTTATTTACTAATGTGGACGCGGCTTTAGGTTTTTTTTTAATCGGTCCGGTGGAGGGGAGGAATTAAAGAAATGCACGGTGCCCAAAAAAATAAAAGAGCCATATACATATTTATTTATTTATTTATTTTTAAACGTATTTGTAACAGTATTGAATTCAAAAATATTTTTCTGGGGGAAACAACAAACCAACCAAAAACGAGTTTGAGATCTTATTTATTACTCAAACTTCTGATTTGACCACCAAATTTGATTTAATAAATTCCTCCAGGGGGGCTTATTCCCCTGGGCCACCCCCTGAATTTAACGCTGATAAGTAATAATAAAACTTTTAATTATTATACTTTATAGTTAATTTTATTGAATACTTTTTTTTTACTGACATACTTAAGATTTAGAAGACTTAATTTGTAATTGTTAATTGTTAGTTTTTATACGGTATAAAATAAAATAGGATTTTAAATCTTTCTATCTTGGTTCAAAGTGACAATCCAGCTGACTTATAGTTCGAAGGGTAATTGCAGACATAACTTTAAGTTCCTCAATTGATTTATGTTTCGAAGATATTTTGAAATTTCTAACCACATTGGCAAGGGATATTTTCATCATTGCAATCGCTTGAGCTTTACCTAAAAATGAGAATAAAGTTTTTCCATATTAGGCAAGGCGCGCACTGAAATGGTAAGTGAGTAACGTGGCAGCAGGTGGTAAGTCAGTGTAATGTAGAATATTTAAAACCTGCGTAAATAAAAAAAAAGAAGCGCGCATTAGGGTAGAGGTGTGGTGGAATACTGTTTGGCAAAGAGTGGCGTCAGTTAGGTACCACTAGTCTCCAAAATATTTAATTTACAATTACTTTAAAGATTTTACTTGCCACTAGCTTACTACCTCGCTTCCACTTCACTTGTCACCTCAGGGCGCGCCTTGCTTTAAGAGGTAACAAATATATTTTTTTTATTATTTGATACACAACAAAAATTGGTGCATTTAAAAATAGTTTAACCTATTACCTATACAATCTCTTGGACCGCTGGAAAATGCAACATAACTAAAGGGCACAATAGTATCAGCATTTTCTGGTAAAAATCTTGTAGGGTCAAATTTCAGAGGATTCGGCCAGTACTTTTCATCTCTATGAAGGTTAAATATAGATATACCTACGGTTGTGCCTTTAGGTATAATTTTTGTTCCTAAAATATAAAAAAATATTTACCTAACTAATAAACCTATTTATTATTTAACCTTTTAATTTTTGGTTATACGTGCGTTGTTTTTCATGCTTTGAATTTATTTTAATATGTATTTCCTAAAATTACATTTTTACTATTGCAAAGCTTTGTAAAACTTTTATCTCCGAATTTTTAAAATATTTAAAAAAATCGTATTTCTTTTAATTAAACAAACAAAAGATTAATATCTACATTGTGTGTTCTTTTTTACGTTTTTTATTAGCCTATATTTAAGGAGAAACATCCTTAATTTTAAACTAAAGTTTGTACGTTAAAACCTTTCAGAAAGCAGCTTTTTGTTGGTTTTAGTCATAGCTACGAATTGCAAAGCATAGTCACCAAAAACCCACAAAAAACGCTAAATCAGCCTACAGAAGAGCTTTCATAGTCCATCATTGTTATTAAAAAAAAAGGTGATGAATTCGATGATTATTTAGATATATTATTAAAATTACGATCTTAATCTTTACGTTTTCGTAAAACTATTTTTTTTAATGTTAGCAGTTTAGTGAAATCTCATCAATTGTTCGCCTTATTTTTCAGTTGATCATGAAAACTAAATTTATGTATTTTTGTAATAAGTTATAACAATCAACAACAAATCATCAAAACAGTTTTTGAAATTTTAATTTTTACATCATTTTTTACCATTGAAACTTTGGGTACTTATAATTAAAAAATCAATTTTTAAATAACTCCTAAATTAATAAAATTATAAGAATTTATTGTTAAACATCTAAGTTTTGATAAAATAAACAAACTTATTTTTTTTTCGTGAAAAAACTAAAGTTTTGACCGTACGCACAATCGGTATACTTATTTTTAAGTCTTAGAAAGTCCAAAAAACAAAACACCATAATACTTAAACAAACAAAGAAAAATACCATTTTTAGGGTGTCTAGTAGCATTTATTAAATATTCATTTATTTTCTTCATTGACCTAAGCATAATAAAAGATTTTACTGAAACATTTTGCCCTGTTTGTTTTAATTATTACTTACCAACATCAATATCTTTATGGACTCTTCTAGTAACAATGGGAATAACTGGAAATAGCCTTAAAATTTCATGCACGCAAGCTTCTGTGTATACTAGAGCTGGAAGATCATCACTTGAAATGCTTTTATGACCAACAGTTGTCATTACTTCTTTATAAACTTCTTCCTTGAATACAATAAATCTTTATGTATTTATTTTTGTAATAATTTTTAATATCACAAATTTATAACCTAAGTACACCCTAACTATTAATAAAAAGATATTTAAGACATCTTTTATGCAACGGTTTAAAAATAATTTAGTTTGCTGATACTTTATCTGAGGAGTGTATTTGAAATTTTTGCGTTTTTTAATTTCGTGTGAAAACTTATTTGTCATGTTCAAAAAACACAAATGTTTTACTTAAGTCCCGTTACACATGAGACGTACCTACCTACTTACAACGCCCGATGCATTAAAAGTAATGTAACCTTTCATATGTAGGCGCGGCCAAAGAATACAAATCCATAGAACCTCACAAGTAAGATTTCAGCGTACCCTGATATTTTAGTACCTACCCTGACCTACAGATAGCGAAGGTACTCCAATCGACCAACAGAAACTCGACACGGGCATCGACTAATTCTCTGATTGATCCGGTGCCAACTTTCGCTATCTGGTGGTCAGGATAGGTACTCAAATTTTAGGGTACGCTGAAATCTCACTTGTGAGGTTCTATGGATGTGTATTCTTTGGCGCGGCGCTTACGCGTTAAGTTGCATTACTTTCTTCCCTTATTAGACTCTCTTTGTTTGACCTCCGGACAGTGCTGACGTTCGTCGAGGACTACAAAGTTCTTCCTGGGTTGGCGGCTAGAGGTGCCGTACTGACGTTTTTACCTTCGGAGATCAAGGAAAGATTTACGCTAAATTGACGGCATCTTTCTTCTGGAGCTGAGCCCTGTGAGCGAAGATTCCTATAAGCTGATGGTATCCTGTTTGGTAGTGAATACGAGGTATTTCTCAAATGGCGGGAAATGAATCAAAATAAAGGAGCAACAGTGTGTTTTAGACATTGTTGGGGTTGTAGCAAATTTAAATTATAATTTTTGTAATAAATTTTGGCTTAAGAACAATAAATTATCCTAAAAATAAATTTAAAAAGATACATAAACACAAAATAGATTGTTTTTTTTTTACAATATAATATTCCCTTTACTTGCTGCTTTCATGGCAACTACGATAAATTGCGATGTACACCATTTAGTATAAGAATGAACTAAATAATAGAGTTTTTATTTATTTCAAAATAAGGAAAAGTGTTGTATTGTTTTACATTGTTGGAATTGATTTAAACTTTGTCTTTAGAAATAGTATAAAAACGATATGGTCCTATTTTAGTTTTTGAGCTAGAGTAAAAAACTAAAAAAATGTTTTTTTTTATACAGTATTACTTTCAACTGTTTGGAGCCCCCTATTTAAAAAATTTAAAGGTGTGTTAAATTCTGAGTTGTTCGCTTTAATGTAAGTTTTTCAGGAAATAATCTAGCCGTATACCACTCGTCGTACAAATTTAAATCGATTAAACTACGAAAATATTTTTGTAAGATTGGCTTGGCAAAAAGTTTTATGGAAAATAATTTTAAAAAATTGATTTCAAAATAAAAACCCTTCACACGCTGCGCGGTCTCGTTTTTTATAAAATTATTGTACATTCATCTATTTTTCAAGAAAAATTTTACTCAAAATATTGTTGGGTAGTTTAATCGAATAAATTATAGATCTTGGGAAAAATTAATATATGATTATAGAGCATTAATATAGAAGAAAAAAATTGACCTAATTTTGTTTTAAATAGTTCATTTTATCTTAAAATTATTTATAGAATCCAAAAGAACAGAAAATTTTCAGGGTGTTCCATTTAAAAATTAAAAGTTCCAATCAGTTTCGTTGAAACCGAAAGTCGTAAAGCTAATCATATACAAAAAATGACTTTTGGTAGTCAAACAACCAACCATACTAAATTTAGTCAGTATTGATAAAGAAATAAAAAAGGGCAGCCGGAAAGTAATCCCGTGGGCACCCGTTATAAGCACATACCTGTTATTTTTCTTCCCATTTCCTAGGTCCGCAAAATTAGAAATTAATGCCAAAACCATCACCTCACAAGCCTTGTCCCTGCCATTTCGACTTCTTATAGTTTTCATTTAAAATATCCCGATTTCGTTTTTCTTTAACTAAACTTATCAATAATTTGGTATGGATTGCTCTTCATACCGTCCATTTGTTATAAATTGAATGAAACGGCTACTCTGCATGCCGCGCACAAACAAACGCGTGGCGTATCATGTATACCACTACATATAGTACCTATGCACTTGCCGCGATGCGTTCCCTACCTCAGGCGTGCGGGCCGGACGTAAGCTCATACTGTAAATTTAACGCCAGCAGACAAAAAATTAAAACGCGCCGTCTGAGATTCACTTTCAATGCAAACCTATTAGTTAGACGTAGGGCGTACGGCATTTCGTACGCCCCATAAGTAACGGACTTCAATTCAAAACTTTTGTTATGCGTATGGCGTAGGGCGTTCGTACGTCTCATGTGTTTCGTTACACATGGACATACCACGCCCTACGCCCTGCGCTGGATGCATAAAAAGTAATGTTAAGGTTAACCTTTTACATGGATACGCGTTAGGTTACATTACTTTCAATGCAATTTTTTTGTCAGGCGCAGGGCGTAGGGCGTCTTATGTGAAATGGGACTATCAGAATTAGGGACGATCCCAAGGAGTGTTAATACAATTAACGTCCCTAGTGGCGGTAACACAACATTGCCAGTTAGTTTTACATTTTATTCTCCTATTTTAGAGAATATATTTGTTTTTTTTTAAGGTTATTTTTACTTTCGAATAATTTATAAATAAATCTCGATTAAAGAATGGCAGATTTGTTTAAAAAGCAAGTGATAAAATTAATCAAACTGTTAGGGTCATCCATAAATTACCTGATGCGTTTTTTTGTTCATTTCTGGACCCTCCTTCCCACCCTAGTGAGATTTGCGTCAGTCCTATCTCCTAATCTCAACGTAAGATTTATGGGAATGTAAAAAGGCACCATTATCAAACCAGAATTGATTTTGTCGTCGAAATAATATTAAACAGGAAAAACATAGTTTCACCGACCCCTTCCCCCACGGTAATGTTAGGATGAGATTGAAGTCAAGCCCCTCTCCCCCCCCAAATGCCTTCCGTAATTTATGGAGGCCCCCAAAGCTAAGTCTGATGCTAAGCGAAAATTGAAAATATTGAAAAATCGACAGAGGGTAAATTTCCTTATAAAAATGGAATAATTTCTGGAAAAATTTTGGCAAAAAATTTAATTTATCATCTTTCACTCGTTAGTTAATGACAGATAAGGTTAAAACTGTAAAAAGTGCCTAACTTTAAAAATTGTTTATGATTAAACGAATTACGCACGTTTGTATTCTTTTTAAGAAAAAACATTTGCTTTATTCTCGATTATTGATTCTCAGTTTTTGGTACAAATCGTAAGAAAAGTTCAGGTAATATTTAATTAAACGTTGCTAGAACGTCCGTCAGAATGGAACTAACATCTTAAATATGCAAATTTTAAAAGTTTATATTTCGAAATTTAGTGCTGCAAGGCCTATTAAGAAAGTTCTATGTATAGAGTATAAGTATCATCAATTTTAGGCTTTCAACCAATTATAACCGCGGTAATAATGATTGGTAACAACTTTGACGTATAATATATTGTTTAAACGTTAACATACCCGATTGGTAAATACCGTTTTAAAATTAATGTATGTGTACTCGAAGTTTAAAAAGAATCGAAAAAAATGTTTTCATTTTTTTAAAGAGCGCCCTTAAATCAAAACAAAACGGTTTTAGTAAACCCATATAAAAACCGATATTCTTGTCAAAAGAAGATATCTTCCCCAAAAATACAATGGCTATCGCTAATTGCGGTAGAGGTATTAAAAGCCAATGAATTATTTAAAAAGTACTTCTCAACAACTACAAATATATGAAAAGAACAAGTATAATTGCATTACGTATAATATATGTAGGTGAAATAAGAGGGTTAACTGGTTTTGTTAATTTTATCTAGAACTATACTTCGGCAACGATAAATTGATAATGAATAGCTAGTAAGTAACTCCGGTTACGGTAGTTTTAAACTACTAAAATACATTTTTTGTTCAGGTGTTTTTCTCAATCTATAGTGAACAAAGTATATATTATTTATTCATACCGAATTACTTTCATTTTGTGCAAATTAATTATTGATTACTATTTTTTTAAATTTTCCTGATTTATTACATAAATGCAAGAAAGGTAAACGTTTAGGTTTGTACGTTACTTTAAAAAAATAGTTAGGTGAAAAAAATATAGACATTAGAGAGATATGGGTGGTGCTGTAACGTCATGCGGTATTAACGTAAGTGCTATTATGACAGTTAAGTTATGCGCGATTCGATTTTTACCGTCGCTGGTGGTAATAACGTTACCGCATGGAGTAATTTACGGGCTAATAACGCCGTGTGCTATTAAAAATAACAAATAGAATTGCCATGCGCACAATATTTTTCTTTGTTTATTTCGACAATTTCTACAAATATTTGGGTAATAAAGCCACAGAGTAAAGTTAAACTACTAATCTTTGATAAAGCCTTGGTTTTTATTTTGGGATAAATGTCGCAGGTGAAAAAAAGACAAAAAGGTTAAGATTCTCGGCCGACAATGACCTGGCTTTACTGAGAGAATGTCTTAGTCAAAAATCATCCGAAAAAGTGGAAAAATGTACAGTAAAATGTGTTTGAAATAACAGGAAAAACTTTAGTATTCGCACATTAAAGGATCATTTGTTTTTGATTTTGTAAATTCGCAGACAGGTGTAATTAACCGTTTGTAATGCGGCGTCTTCCATATCTCTAAAAACAAACACTAAATACCGTATGTGGTTTTTAAATAGCGCCTTACGTAAATAACGAACGTAGGCGGTAACCAAAGTACCCATATCTCTCTAATATGTCTTAATTTTTACTGCTGCTGTATTTTGTATACTTATAGTGCATTTTTAAACCATATTTATTATAAAAGATTATTATTTTGGTACTATTGTTATAGGCTACAATACCTGAACTTCTGGATTCATTCCCAGTAATGTAAAACCAATCATTAGTGCATGCCCAGACGTATCGGATGCCTAAAATATTGTATTTTTACTTTAAACTTTTATTATTAAATACATTTTATTTGACATTAACAACTAAAACGGCTATTTTACAATATTAAAACAAAAACTAAATACTAATTTATTATTTACCCAAACTTCATATTGTGTTATTTCTATACTGCGTGCTTTATATAACACTATATAGCAGCCCCGTGTCCACTTTGTTAAAGGTAAATTATACTTTTGTTTAAAATTTTTAATTAATTATAGTAAAATATAGCCTATAGCACTCCTAAATAGTATAGCTCTCTAACTAAGAATGAATTTTCATGATCGGTTTAGTATTTCCGAAGATTAGCCCTTACAAAGAAACAAAAAACGCCACAAACTTTACCTCTTTATAATATTAGTTTAGATATACTGCACATGTAAAAAAAAAATTAAACAGTGCTTTTCTTTAATTTCCCCCTGCCTTTTAGTTTTTAAACGGATTAATTAAAAAATAAATAAAAATAAAACTTATAGGATATGAAAATTGATTTAAAAATACTATATTTTGGAGTAAAATTGAGAGATAAAAACTTCAAGATGGCGCTATCTTGTAAAAAAATTAAATTGAAAGGGTTTTTTGGCATATTATTAAAAAGTTTCTGGCGAGTACTTTAGAACCCTTAAATATAAATGCAATACCTTAACCTACAACAAAATATTACAGGGTGTCCGGGAAAATGTGGGAAATCTCTCGCACACGTATGGAACAGATGAAAATAACACGACAAGTTCCTATAAAATGTTTCTGTTTAAGCCTCCCCTGCGGAGATATGATCCCCTAAAGGGGCAGCTAGAAATCAATTTTCGTGAATAACTTTTAAAGCGCTCTGTATAATTTTATAATTCAGATGCATACTAGTAAAAAATATTATCAATAATGTGCGGAAACTAGTCCGTCCCTGGCAAACTAAAGAAGCGACATAAGTTTCAAGGGCACTATTTTAAGAGGTCTTTTCTAGTATGCATCGTACTAAAATATTATCAAATTATACAGAGCGCTTTAAAAGTTATTCACGAAAAATCGATTTCTAGCTGCACCCTTTAGGGGATCATATCTCCGCAGGAGGCGCTTAAACGAAAAACTTTATAGGAGCTTGTCGTGTTATTTTCATCTGTTCCATACGTGTGCAGAGATTTCCACATTTTCCCGGACACCTGTATATTACCTATATTCCTGATTTAGATGGCCATATTTCCTAGTAATAAAGTTAGATGTACTTAATGTGGTATTTTCTTAAAGCTCTTTTAAAACCTTTTAATGGTAATAGCAGTGGCAATATACAGGGTCAGACAAAAATATATATATATTTTTGATAAAGCACCCTAAATATTATATTACCATTAAAAAGGTTTTCAATAAAACATTTTTTCCAAAATGGCGCCCATTCTGTTACAAATTCGGGCCACCATTAGGACCCCGGGAACGGTAAGAGATATGGGGTTGGTTAAATTGGGGCAAAGTTGAGCATTTTTATGCTTAACAATAATTTGCAGCCGTTCCGGAATTATCCGGAAAAAAGAACGAATTTTTCAAAACAGTTTTTTTACCATATTTCAATTTTTTTAAAAAATGTCACATTGTCATAACAAATTTTTCGTTTTATAAAACGATGTTATTAAATTTATGATCCGACGTTTCGTTTTAGAGCCACCATCATTAACCATTAGGATCACGGGAACGCTAAGAGATACAGGGTTGGTTAAATTAGGGTAAAGTTGTGCATTTTTGTGTCTAACAATATTTCGTTTTAAAAATTTGCAGCCGTTAATAAAAAAAAAAAGCCTATATACATATCCTTTTTTTATATAGATCAACCCGCTAAATCGTAATAGTACCTACTTAAGATAATAGAAAAAAATCTAGGTTTGCAAAAGTTATTTTTAATTACAGCAGAAATAAAAATGCTATTAGTAATTTTCGTTAAAAAAATAATATTTTATATTATTTATACAGTGTGGTCCCAAAGTTCGCCGTTCCCCTTATAACTTCCGTATAAAACCGTTCGATATATTTTCATAAAAATTGCATTGACAATATATATATGACCAAGGTTTGCATTTTTTAATATACCTACAACTTTAAATCTCGATATAAAATAAACATTATTAGTGGAAAGGGGGATCTAGTGACAAATATCTTAAAAGCTTCTGGCGAGTACTTTATAACCCCAGAATATAAAGTCAGCAGCTTTACATACTAAAAATAACGGTACTTTAATCATTACTTGAATATCAAGTTAAGATTGCCATATTTCCAAAATTAATGAAGTTAGATGTAATTATTATAGTATTTTTTTAAAGCTTTTTAAAGGTCACATTGGTGGTTAGGTATATACCGGCTAGAACATAAAATTATATTTATCTTAAGGAAAATACCTCATTTAATATGTACTTTATAAGTTTCAGAAAAATGGTCACCTTAATATGGTATTCAAGTAAATAAAAGGGTTTTTCATTTATAATTCACGATGTTTAACGACCAGCCGTTAAATTTCGGCGAAGTACTCAGTTAGTAGTGAGATTTTTACTATGGAACACTACACAATTGAACAACACGTAGAAATCGTTAAAACTTATTATCAAAATCAGTGTTCGGTTTGCCAAACTCTTCTACAATACCGAGAAGAGAGCAACTATTTATTCACATAACTTTTTTTCTATTCTTTTACTATCACTTATATCACAAACAATTTACATTAAAAACCAATAATTATTCGCTAATTTATATATTAATAATATATTTTAATTTGCAAAAAAAACAAGAACCTGACGTTTTTAATCACTCATAAATTAGTAAAAATTATGAAACACTATACACGATTGAACAACACGTAGAAATCGTTAAAACGTGTTCAGTTCGCCAAACGTTCCGTGCACTGCGTTTAGATTATGGTATTCCCACCTAGGTCCTGCGATTTAACTCTGTTGGATTTCTTCTTGTGGGGCTACATCAAATCTCAGTATATGCGAACAAACCACAAACGATTGTCGCCCTAAAGACTAACATAACTCGCAATATTGGTGAGATTAGCCAAATTTGTGTCAGAATGTCATCGAAAATTGGATCTCTAGGGTTTGAATGACTCAATGAAACCGCCGCGGTCATCTGGCTGATATAATTTTTAAAACTTAATGTCATCAAATATGATTTAAAATAAAAAAACAGCCACTGCAATATAATTTTCATAATTTGTTTTATTTTTATTCAAAGATAAAAATGGAAAACCCTTTATTAAAGTACCGAAATTTTGTCGCATGTAAAGGTACTGAGTTTGCATTCTGGGATTATAAAGTACTCGTTCGGAGCTTTAAAATGTTGACAAGACTCCTCTGTACTACAAAAAAAAATAAAATTAAAAAATAGCGCCCAGCTGTCACCTTGACATTTAGAGCTGTCATTAATATGTCAATAAGTGCAAACCTTGGTCATAATAATATATTATTATTCCAAGTTTTACAAAAATGTACTGAACGGTTTGGAAGTAAGAAGGGGGCGACGGTTTTTTGGACCTAAATGTATAGTTTGGCAGACATAAAAGATATTTATACTTTTGTTTAATACATTACTACATATTAAATTAGTTACACTTACAGCTGTTGAGAAAAATACCAACTCATCAGGGATGTGGTCAGTGTCCAAAAGAGAACCTTCAATACTTATCATCACGTCCAAGAGTGGTGGTGTATTTTCACTTTCATCAAAAGCTAGAAATATGTCTTATATTCTTATTTAAAAAATGGGTATTTTTAGAATAAGGACATTAAAGTGTATGGCGTAAATTACCCTTTAACCTATAAGGTAAGAAACAGGATGTTTTATAAAAATAATTAAAAAAAAATTAGGTTTATTCCTTTTTAAAGAATATGCTCAAAACATGTTTTATATTTCTTGCATTGACATTCTTTATTACAAAATATTTTAAGGCTACTTGCCCAGTTGCAACGCAAGCTTTTTGGTTTTGGCCAAGGAGGGGCTGACAATTTTTTAGGGAGGGTGGCAAATGATTTATGAAAAATTTAAATCGTAAAAGATTTTAGGGAGCAAAATAAAAGACCTTTTGTTTTAAAAACATATTCACAATGTATTTTTCTTTACGTCCAACATTTTGACAGCCAAAAAGGTCCTTACATTTTCTCCCCAAACTATACTACTTTTATCACTGTTTGTTTTTAACTTTGCTTCTTACATTTTAACTACCAGGGGGATCCATACATATTTTAAAGGGGGAGAGGTGATCCACCCCTGCGTTTATCTATTAACTAAATGATGACACAAAAAAAGTGGAGCTCTTTTACCTTAAGTTTCCAAACATATAATCCTACCTTCTCTGGTCTTTAGTCTAAACAAAACCGGTGGCTAGCGCATAACCACGTTTATATCTTTTTTCTGGTAAGAGAGCACCAATATTTTATTGTGCCATCATTTAGTTAATAGAATACCGAATATTTTTATAAAAACAAAACTCTTCTACAACACCGAGAAGAGAGCAATTATTTATTCACGTAATTTTTTTCTATTCTTTTACTATCCCTTATACCACAAACCAATTTTTATTAAAAACCAATAATAATTATTCGCTAATTAATATATTATTATTATATTTTAATTTGCAAAAAAAAGGACCTAACATTTTTAATCATTCATAAATTAGTAAAAGATTAAATTTTCAAAAACTGGGGTATTACTTTTAACCTATAAAGCTACCAAAATTTTTTAATATAAACTTTAAAATTAAATATTCGATTTTTGGTAGCCCGCTTAAAAAATTTTGACTTATATTAGTTATTTTCCAAAAACTAAAATTGTTACTGCATTACACAAATAAATTATATTTAAAAACATATATTTGTGAAACGGTTTTATAACAATAAAAATGATGTAGGTTATGTACTAAAAGTTTAAAAATAATTCGGTAAGTCTCAGCTACCAGATCGCACCAATCTTCTTATCAATCTCGAATATTGATTAGGCAAATATAAAATTGTTGGTCATAGCATAACCAGAGAAAATGTTATGATAGAAATTTCACGTGCTCAACTATTTTATTATTTTGTCTGATTAATACCCTAGACTGATTTTTAGAAAAAAATTGATTTTAAACAAAACAATAAAAAACCACGTATGAAACTAATACCTTCAAAATTTAAACTTCAATTATAATTTTAGTTACAGTATTATAGACGGTTTTCTACTATTTTGTTTTAAATCAAATATCTTTAAAAATTATGTATACATACTGATTTTGGACACAGTTATAAGTATAAACACATTGGCGCTGATCCAAAATGTTTAGTTTTTAATTAATTAATAAGTGAACAAACTTAAGCAACTAGAAGATAATTAGGGGTGCTGGGCGGGGTAAAGCAGGCTTTTATATTGATGTAAAATGTAAACAAAGTAGGAACTAAGGGTTCACCTTATTTTTTTCTTATGAAGTCTATACCATTGCCCAGTATGCGAAATTTAATTTTAAAATTAAAAACATAAATTTAG
Source organism: Listronotus bonariensis (assembly GCA_014170235.1). Lineage (NCBI taxonomy): Eukaryota > Metazoa > Arthropoda > Insecta > Coleoptera > Curculionidae > Listronotus > Listronotus bonariensis. The sequence goes on from JACEGR010002831.1 coordinate 13,790, forward strand.
GGTCTATAAATTTAAAATAACTAATAGCTATTATATATTGTAAAAAGCTTTCCTTCGCAATAATTTAATAAATATAAAAATAAACAGGGTGTTTCTTTTAAAAAATCATATGTTTGGTTCATATCTCGAAATATATTTTAAAAAATCTAACTTTAACACTGTATTCTACGTAAAAATATCTACTTATATCGGTTTTTACTTTTGTTGTAAGTTACAAGATAACTGAAATACGAGTTGGGTCCCAAAATAAAAAAAAATAATTTCGCCCTGTGTGTCAGAAACAAAGAGGGCTATGACAAAGATTTTAGTGTCATCTTTTGTTTCATCAAAAATTAGCAACAGTTTGTGAAAACCACAAGTCTTTATCTCTTATAATTATAAAGATACCCTACAATTGCAACGAAATTCGGACACCTTGTAAATCATTTTTACTGTAATAAACCCGTTTACCATATTTTTTTATATAATTTTCTTTCAAGTTTTTAGTTTTGTTGTCAATTAATACTTTTCATTCTATTGGGATTATTTATTGCTTCATATTTAACTTCTTGACAATTTATTGCAATCTAACTTTTTACAGGGTATTTCGCAACTTTTCCAGACAAACTTTAAGGGCTTATTCTATAATAGAAAATATTAAAAAACTTCATATGAAGTATGTCCTAAAAGTCTTGGTTTTTGAACTACAGGGTGTTTGTGTTTTTTTATAATAACTTTTATACCAATTTAGATATTTTGAATAAATTTGGAGTATGCCTCCTATGCACCAAAAGAGATTTTTGGTATACAAGAAAAAAATAATTTTTACCAGTGTTGTTCATGAGGGGTTTAAGGTAAGTACTAAAAAAAAGGACGCCACTACATTTGTCTAAAATAAAAATATTTTTTAAAATGCCCATTTACTTTGACACAAATTAATTCTTCTGACTTTTTTTCTTTGCTGCGCGGTTTTCGCGTAAATAATTAAAAACCATTTCTCGGCACGGTCATTTCGTTTGGATAATATCAAATTCTACAGTGAAAAATTACCTTTGATATTTATTCTTTAATTAGATAGGGATAAAAGCATGCCGAGAAATGGTGAAAACCATGCATCAAATAAAAAAAATAACAAATCAGATTTGTGTCAACTAAATGGGAGTTTTGAAAAAATATTTTTATTTTGGAAAAATCCAGTGGCGTACCATTCTTCCCTGAAAAATATTTACCCTAAACCCCTCATAAACGACACTGAAAAAATATTTTTTCTTTTATGCCAAAGAATGTCTTTTGGTGCATAGGAGGCGTCTCCCAATTTTTTTAAATATCTAAATTGGTATAAAAGTTTTTAACATCCTGTACTTTAAAAACTAAATTTAGGTCATATTTTATATGAAGTTTCTATCATAATATTTAATGTTGAATAAGCCCTTAAATTTTGTCAGATAAGTTGTGAAACACCCTGTACATAATCCTTTCAAAGGCTTTATTTGACTAAGAGCTACGTAAGCTTGTATTTTCTTAAATAAATTTGAGCCAAATAATACAACAGCCTGGTCTACTGTGCTACCTTGCATTTTGTGGATAGTAAAAGCCCATAAAAAATTAAAGGCATTATCCTTTTTGTCGAAAAATATATAATCCGCCATTTTGTGGCGGCCCTTTCATTTATTACCCATATTAAAGTAGTGGAAAAAATACGTAACTTGCTATTTTGCATCGGCGGCCATCTTGGATTTACAATCATAAAAAGCATAATTATATGGTATTGTTATCAAAACTAATAGTTTGTACCAAATATCACATTGATTTGTCGTCAGGAAGGGAGTGAAATTTCAATTATTAAATTTGACCCAAATACACAAACAAATAAACTGGGCAAGATAAATAAAACCGATGAAAAAATCTGTAAGAATAATGTGTATAACAAATACTAAAAATACATAACTATAATTATTATTATATAAACATTTATTTTTAAACGCAGTTTGTAGTTTTTATATTAGTTAATATGACCAAAAGAACGGTAAATTTTTACAATTACTTACCATTTAGATCTGACCCCAATTTCTTCTTTTCTTCTACAATCTACAAAAATAACTGTTTCAAAACAATTAAATACAATAGCATTTTGTATAACGTGTAGAAAAAGCGATTTATTTCCTGACGACGATGGGACTTGCAAACACTAAGAGCCGGAAAATATGCTTTTTCTACGAGTTGCACAAACTATTTTTTTAATTGACCGGAAAATTGAATTTTCCACTCATTTTTTAAGCGGAAAATGCTATTTTACAGGACTAATTTACTTTCCGGTCCCTAGTTTACTTTCCGGTCTCTCATTTACTTTCCGGTCCCTGATATCAAAAAATCCTGTTAGCCATGACAAAAATTGTCAGAGTTCAATTGTTACTATTTGACAGTTCAAGATATTGTAAAGTAAAGAAAGCATCATTTTGCCAAAATGGAGTCAGACATGGAAAATCCAGATGAAATAATTGAAGCAGCGTCCAAGGTGACTTTCAATTTATTGCCCACTAATATTATTATAATTCGTTTTCGTTTGTAGTTCCTATTCACTTAATTATTTATAACACTAAAAATTTACACAGTTTTTTCCGGTCAATTAAAAAAATTATGTACGATACTCGACCGGAAATAATTTTTACGGGTCTCCTCAAAACTACAGGACTCGCCTACGGCTCGCCCTGTAAATGTTTTACGTCGACCCGTAAAATACCATTTTCCAGTCTAGTAACGTAAATAGCTATTTTCTTCGATCAAAATAATTTTTTAATTTTTGTTTTAGATAGCAAAAAATATTTTTTTCAAATTATATAAATATGAACAGTTTAATAACTAAATCACGGTGTAATACGTTACTATGGTATCACATTGTCTTGTCTGTACGGTTATTGTCTTGTCTGTATTGTTGATTGACTTTGACAAACATCATCACTGAATTTAGGCATTTTTAAATAATGATCCGACGGGTTGAGTAGATCCAATCAGCTGTTTTAAGGATTCACTGGGATTTCTGTCATTTTCTAAACACGTATGATACATTTGGCCTTCATTCTTTGGCTTTGTGTCAAAACAAAACATAGCCCTTTTGCTTTGTTTTAGTCGTGCAGTTATTTTTAAAGATTTTCACAAAATTTAAGCTGTAAATATTCAATAAATATCAAATTATTGTTTTTATATATTTTTACTTGTAATAAACACGAGATATATCATTAAAACGCAAAAACCGAAACAGCTGATTTTGACAGTTCTGTTTAACCTTACTAACCTTGGCTTTAACCTGGGTCATCCAGATGCAACCCTAGTTTAGGATCCAATCAATTTATGAACACGGGTAAAGATTGGCCGATTCTTTTTAAACGAGTTTTATCGATCGGATTAACCCAAGATCAATGTTTAAAAATGCCTTATGAAAAGCATAGAAAGCATAGAGAAAGGTGATACCCCGAAAAAAATATTTTTTTAATTGACCGGAAAATTGAATTTTCCACTCAATTTTTAAGCGAAAAATACTATTTTACAGGACTAATTTACTTTCCGGTCCCTAGTTTACTTTCCGGTCTCTCATTTACTTTCCGGTCCCTGATATCAAAAATCCTGTTAGCCATGACAAAAATTGTCAGAGTTCAATTGTTACTATTTGACCGTTCAAGATATTGTAAAGTAAAGAAAGCATCATTTTGCCAAAATGGAGTCAGACATGGAAAATCCAGATGAAATAATTGAAGCAGCCTTGCCTTATTGTCGTTTAAATATAACACTAAAAATTTACACAGTTTTTTTTCCGGTCAATTAAAAAAAAATTATGTACGATACTCGACCGGAAATAATTTTTACGGGTCTCCTCAAAACTACAGGACTCGCCTACGGCTCGCCCTGTAAATGTTTTTCGTCGACCCGTAAAATACCATTTTCCGGTCTAGTAACGTAAATAGCTATTACTGCCATGGCCGGAAAAGCACATTTCCCAGCAACGCCTTCTACCTACAAGAATAATACATGTTGTAGGTAAAAACGTATTGAAAATATGTAGATTTCCGTGTAATCGGAGAGAAATTAATTTTTGCAAATAAATACTATTTAAACACATAATACAAAGATTACAAGAAGGTACGATCAACAGCGATTTCAAATTGGTTTGCTTTGCGCATGACGTAGCAATGTGACTTTTTTGGCGAAATATTTAAATTTAGGTCCTAAGAAAGCCTGCAATGTTTGTGAATTTTAGTCATTTTTTGACTATGAGGACGAGTATAGAGAAATATCTTTCTAGAATAATATTACTGCTAATCTAAGAATATAACATTTAATGTTAACTAGCTTAAAATGTTAATAGTAGCATAAACGGAACTTGCGTAATAAACCACTGTTTAAAGCACCTAAAAACAAGTTATCTTATACTTAACTAGTTTTAAAGTCACAAAACTGTCAAAAAGCAAAGTAAAACGGCAAAAAAACTGTTAAAAACACGAAAACAAACGTAGGGTTTCAACTTTGTTTACAAATTTAGTTACGTTACTACATCAGAGATGGTGGTCACGTGGTAAACGTTATGCGCAAGATCCTACCTTTTGTATTTGTTGTATCATGATTTAATGCTTAATTTAAAATAATATGATTTTTAACTGGAATTTTACAAAGAAAAATAAAAACAAATTTTTACGTTGCTTTATAACCAAAAATGCATTTGATTTTTGCTACTAATAAGTTAAAATATTTGGCCCAAAATATTTTACTTACCTCCTTACAAATTCCTGTAAGTTCTTTTTGAATAAATTTAACAGCATTTTTTCCTCTCGGATGATATCGTATCCATAAATCAGCTGGAATTTGTGGATTTAACATTTTTGAGCCACATCTTCCTGAAATCTTAAAATACATTATTTTAGTTTTGACATTAGATGTCATTACCATTTACCTCGAGTCATTGTGGGCATTCAGAATTACTCAGCCGCTTAGCCGCTGGGTAAGCAGAGTGTCAAAACTGTCAAATTAAACCAATAGGATGGCTTTATTTTGACAGTTTTCACATTCCGCTTACCAAGCAGTTAAGCGGCTAAGGACTTCTGAATGCCTACATTGTATTTTTAAACAATGTATTTCTATATAGAGTGTCCTAACTCTATTTACAGTATTATCGCCCCTGTACAAGATACAAAAAAACTTAAAATAAAAAAGGTTTATTTAAATACACTTATTTTGTTGACACTTTTCATAAATGTACAAGGTGTCTAAGCCATAGTTTTTATTGTAAAATTTGTGTAGTTTTTAAAAGAACACCCTGTATATTTCATCAACTTTTGACTTTTTATTAAATTCTACATTCAAAATATATAAGATACTACACGTCAATTGTTACTGGTTTTTGAGTGATTAACAGCGTATAAATGTACTAACTAATGGGCCATATAAATAAAAAGAAGAAAATAATTTTATTTTTAAGTACAGGGTGGGCCATAACTGTATGAGCAGTTTCAATATCCAATAAAACAAACATTACAAAACTTACTCATATTTTATTTATATTATTTTAAACTACAAATTTAATAATGAAAAGTTTTATAAACTGAAAATATTTATATATTTTTCAAGTAACGTCCATCTTGTTGCTGGCACTTTTAATCCGGAGATGCATAATTTTAAAAACTTGGCGACAAGCATCCTCGCGGAATGGCGTTTATTTCCCGCATAATGTTTTGTTTAAGCTGGTCCAACGTGATTGGATTATTTTCATGGACCCTTAATTTTGGGTAACCCCATAGAAAATAATCATTTAAAGTAAGATCCAGCCTCCACAATTGTCAAATTTTTGATAATATGCAACTCCGGATTAAGAGTGTCAGCAACCTGAGGGACGTTACTTGAAAAATATAACTTTTGGGTCATAATTTTTTATTATTTACAGTATAAAATAATATTAATAAAATGTGGGAAAGTTTTGTAATGTTTGTTTTATTGGATATTAATACTGCTTATACAGTTATGACCCACCCGGTATAAGTCATAGAAGGATTTACTTCAAACATATGAATAAAGTTGAGCATTTGCTGCAAGTGCGAATATTTACTTATGGAAAAGTGATGCTGCTATTCAGTAGCATAACATTTCTATAAGTAAATACTCGCACTTAGTAAGCAAATGTTCAACTGTATTTATACGTTTGAAGTAAATCCCTATATACCTTATACTTTTAAGCAAAAGCATTTGCCTCTCTTTATTCATATAGCCCAATGTAGTAATGTGGTAAAGAGTGAAGAAAGAAATTGTATAAATATTTGTAGGTTTTTTTCATTGTAGTCTAGTTCATTTGCATAAACCGTTTTTTTACAATTTATTTTGAGGTGACAACGTCTTACAATTCGATGGAGCTGGCTGCACGCACCAAAAACATGACTCATGCGGCGTTACCTCGCGCGTTTCATCTAAGGCCTGTAGTGCAAGCGAGAGCGCGGAACGAGCGACAAAGAGGCACAATCTCCACGTTGTTCGACATCTGTTTCTCTTCTACTTGAGTAAGTGTGCAGTAAAAAGTAAATGTGGTGTGAATTTTTTATGGCAACGATAATTGCGGCGATAAAGGTAATGATTCTTTCAAAGTTGTCACATTCAACTATCGTCAGTAAACCGACTTGCAGACAACCGATTTTTTTATCAAGTTATTGATGGGCCCGAATTTTCTGTATATACAGTACATATCACTAATTATTCTTTATGTTATTTTCTCTTGATCTACAACGTTTTCGGGTGTATCAGTTAACTTGACCATCAGGTTATGTGGTAGATCAACTCATACCAAAGTGTGGAATAAACTTCGACTTTCAAAAATGTATTTCTTCTTACTTTTAAATAAAGATCTATTTATTTATTATTTATGAAAAATATTATTTTAAGTGTAATTATTATTAAATAATTTTGTAAGTGTCAAAGTGTATGACAGCAGGTTATTAATTACCTTTCATGGTACGAATTACCAATTGGGCCTACATGTATTGATAACTTGGGAACCATTAGAGCTACAGTGTTGGTTAAATTGGAAAAGTTTAGACAATTTAATTTTAAAATTAAGCCTGCTTTCAGATTTTATTTATCTTTTATGGTTTTAAAGATAATTAAGAAAACCCAAAATGGTGCATTTTTAACTTTTGCCTGTAGCTCGCAAACTAACAATTCTACGGTTCTAAAATTACCACATTATTGGAACACTTTAATAAAAATAATTATTTAGGTAAAAATATTTTTCTAACTTTAATTGTTTTTTAGATATTTACCCAAACTTTGGAGTTTTATACGGACGCCCTATTGAATACATTTTTAAAAAGAGCTCTTTAAAACCTTTTTATTGATGTATTACAATTCTAGGTTTTCAGATTGCTTAAGCTCTAAAAACGATAATTTTTATTTATTTGATAGTAGGCTTTGACTAGACTGCGTAATGGCCTTCCCGTTTCACAAAAACAAATAAAACGCATCCGAAACGGCATCAACCTAACCATAGATATTTAAGATAAACTTGTTACCCCATGAATATTTTGGAAGAGCGAAATTTAAAACTTATACAAAATAAGTAATGATTTTTGAAAAAATATTACTATTTAATATTACCTTAAACTAATTGTAAGTAAACACAACTGTAAAACAAAAATGTATTGGTAAACAAGAAAATAAAATCACAGTACATGTCTCCCTCAATTTTCCACGCATTTTTTTAACAACTTGCGAGTTACTCAGCGTAAGGTGTTTCGGTTGATGGAAGCAAACACATCCCGTACCCTGCGTTCTAGTTCCAGCCTAGTTTCGGGCGGATAGGTGAAAATTAGGGGGTGTGATATTGTCTGGTAATCTAGCTGGCCAAGCAATTGGCCCATTATTAGAGATTATGTTGTCATTATAGGTATTTCTAAGGACCTCTATCACCTTTCTGGTACTGTGCGTTGGACATCCGTCTTGCTGAAACCACAAATTATTCATTTTATTTGGCGGAACTGTATTTCTAATGGCCGGTAAAATCCGTTCTTGCCGGAGAAGCAAATACCTATCTTTATTTAGAGTTTTTCAAAAATAAATGGTCAAATTAAACGGTTGTCTAAAACGGAAAAATAAATGTTTTATCTAATTGTGATGCGTAAATTAAAGGTGCATTTTAAATAACCTATGATGCCATATCAGACATTAAAGCCAAACCTTGTTTGTAGCCGTCTTTCTTCTAAACTATGTGGGTTTTTTGTATCCCAGAAGTGATATTTGTGCCTATTAAAAATTACACAATTTGTAAACCGGGTTTTGTCTGTCCAGAGAACCTTGGATTGGAAATTAGGTATCCGTTGACATTTGGTAATAAACCATTGACTAAAGATGATTCGTCTATTGAAATCATTTCCCTGAAGACCGTGGACAATACGTGGTTTATGTGGATAAAAACGGTGTTTCTTTAAAGACCTATGCACAGATGACTTGGAAATTGTTGTCTGTTCTTCCACTTTTCTAACCGATGTTGTCGGATCATCTCTAAGGTTTTCCATTATAATCGCATCTCTTGCTTCATATTATTTTTTTAATAAGTTTTGAGATTTGGTTTCACAAAAGATCCATAGGCTAACAAGTTCGTAATCAAGAATCTAAAATGTCTTTGATGAGGTTGTTGCCGCTCAGGTAATTGTTCCTCGTATGCAAGTGCTGTAGCTTCTGTATTTTTGTTAAATTTAAAATAAATTTCTAGCATATCCACCTTTTTTTTTAATTAAATTTTTCTTAAAAAAGTGTTCTTATAATGTAGTTATCTTAAAACTGTAAAATTAGTAGTTTGCGAGCTACAGGCACAAGTTAAAAATGCACTATTTTGTTTGTTCTTAATTATCTCAAAAACCACAAAAGATAAATAAAATTTAAAAGCAGACCAAATTTTACACTTAAATTATCTAAAACTTTTCTAACATAACTATCACTGTAGCTCTAATGGTTCCCGAGTTAACAATACATGTACTTGGGCCCAATTTGGGACACACTATATAAGCAATTCAGTTTATTTTAAATACATATTCACACACTTAACATAAAAACCAGCAATAATCGACGTATTAATGGTTTTAAAGTAGATCAGTAAATATGTATTAAAAATAAAATTTCTGATCTAACTTAAGTAACTATTACAGTGGAAGGTAATTAATTAGCTGTAATCATATTATTTGTCACTTTGATAGTGACATAATGATTTAAGAACAATTTGATTCAAAATATGTTTTTCCTTCACTTTTTTTTAGTAATGTTAATATCTCAAAAACCAGCAATAATTGACGTTTTGTGTACTGTACATTTTTGATGACAAATTTATTAAAAATTCAAAATTTATTAAGGGGCAACTACAATTTAGGGAACAACATGTCACCTAAATTTTAATATATTTTTGACAAATTTGAGACTCTGACTTTGTTCCCTAAATTGTAGTTAAATCTATGTTGAGTCTCTTTGAGAAAATGGACAGATTCTTAAGTATTATTAAGGGGCGTTGAAGGCGATACAAATTATTGGGATCCGGACTGATTGGGGTTTGCGCGGGATCAAAAACGTAAATTAAGCAATGAAATGAGGACCTTTTTTATTTATTTTTTTAGTCTTTAACTTTTTTAGGGGTAATTTTAAAAAGTAATGTAAACAATACAATTTTTAAAGAAGTGCTGCTTTAAATAAAAGACGTCGTGAGTGATTATAACAACACATCTAGTAATAAATATTACAAAAATGGATATTATAAGGCATTTAGTACTTTTACTATTACAGTTTAATTTTTTAAAATATTATTTTCTTTTTAAGGACCCCTTATGCATTTAAATACTAATAATTTATAATTATATTTTTTGTATTAAAACTATACTTACTCTAGAAAATATTCACCAAGATTAAAAATCTTTTAGGTAATTTGTCCATCCTACTAGCAGCACCTAAGGCAAAAAAAAGTGTGTTTTGGTTATTTTAAAAAGAAATAATGTGGGTGCTGGTGTACTTAGCGAACCTAAAGCTTTGTATGGAAAAAGCAAACTAGAGTATCAGGGCCGGATTTTAGGGCTTTGAAAAATGAATTAAAATTACATATTTATTGATAAGGACCTTTTTTTAGTCCACCAATAAGGGCTTAAAAGGTAGTTACTTCGAAGTAAAGATAATAATATTAAGTTTTTTTTTAGTATCTTTATACAAGGTTAAATCATAAAGAATAAAATATAATTAGCTACTTAAGCTTATTTTGGTGACGGATAATTTGTGTCTACAATTTGTGTTATAAAGACCTTAATTTCCACATACTTTACTAAATTAAATTAAATTTAAGTCTTTACCAGAGTTATTTTTTGTATGGTAATAAGTAGAGTAATTTAATAAAATTGTATGGTAATAAGTATAGTAATTTAATTTAAAAAAAACTTACGAAAAAAGTTTGAAAATGCATATTTCGTAAAAACTCATAATTTATATCTTCTTCCTTTTCAGATTTTATGTTCTCTACCAAATCAGTACTACCTTTGTAATAAATTTCACTAACTGCTTTCAGACTCTGTGGCTTAAAAGATTTAGCATAATGCCTTCGTCGCAGTTTCCATAGATTATCTAAAAGAAATATAGATACTAATAAACTTGTTGAATAAAATGTATACTTTATCTTACTACAGATTTTGTATGTCTCTTTACTTTAAGATTATTGCAACTCCACAATCAAAATATTTGCATATGCCTAACTAATTTACCCAATTATCTTTAAAGAGCGATACTACTTTTATATTTTTTTTATTAACTTACATGGAGCTGTTAGCAAACAATTTTTAAATAGAGCTGATATTGCCCCATAGGCTCCTCCTTTATCTTGAGAGCTTGAGTTGTGAAGTACTGCTTTTACTACTGCAGGTTCTGTAGTAAAGTAACAATACTCATGACCATACCACAAATTAAAGGGATATCCGAACTTCTTTCCCATTGTATCTAATGCTCCAGTAACGTTTTCTAAAACAAATAATAAACAAGTGTATGTGCGTCTTTTAAAATAGAGTGTGTCGACGGATGAACTTACGTATACTTGTAAACATTTTTATTTTTTAAATTTTGAGAAAAGGTATTCTTCATAAAAAATTTTTACTTTATTCAAAATGCAAAAAGCTATAATAACTTTTGTTGTAGGACATACAGAGTGGTTTAAATTTGTGGAAATATTACTTTAAAAAATAAAAAAACAAAAAACATATTTTTAGGGCTACCTAAGTAGAAGTAATTAGAAGTGTATTTTATTTCTTTTACTATTTGTTATGAAACACATTAAGCGTATCCTTTCTTCTCTTAACACCAAGAAATCGTCTGGGCTAGATAGAATACCAGCAATCTTTTTAAAAAAATGTGCCCCTGAACTTGCACTTATTTTAACCAGTCTCTTTCGAATTTCTTATGACACGAATATATTTCCAGACAGCTGGAGAGCTGCACGTGTCCAGCCTATTCCCAAGAAAGGATCTAAAACTCTTCCATCCAACTATAGACCCATTTCACTCCTCTCAATGCTTTGTAAAGTAATGGAGAAATCCATTAACTCGCACATTCTTAGGTACTTAGAAAAACATAAAATTTTACATGACAGGCAATACGGATTTCGTCACAAGAGATCTACAGCAGATCTTCTTTCCTTCGTTTCACACAACTGGAACAAGTCTCTTGAGTTTCTAGGTGAGTCCCAGATCGTTGCTCTTGATATATCTAAAGCTTTCGACCAAGTCTGGCATGACGCACTTCTTAATAAACTTCCCTCCTACGGTCTTCCAACTAAACTCTGCTCTTGGCTCTCCAGTTATCTTTCTAATCGACGTATATCAGTCATTGTTGATGGCCACTCTTCAAGCTTTCACGAAATTAATGCTGGATTGCCTCAGGGTTCAGTACTAGCACCAACTTTGTTTCTTCTTCACATCAACGACCTTCTTTCTTCCACAACCAATCCCATTTATAGTTATGCTGACAATAGTACCCTTCACTCCACTTTTCAGGTTCCCAAACCAATCTCTCAATCCGACTTGGAAAGCAAACGCAGGGCGATGCAGATATCTCTTTCACAGGATCTCAATTTGATATTGGATTGGGGCGCCAAAAATCTCGTTCAATTTAATGCATCCAATACACAATCGTGTTCCTTGTCGCGAAAAAATCATCAAACACTCATCCTTTGCTTATGATTGGCCAGGTTTTGCAGAGCGGGGACACATTTAACCTTGTGGGCAATCCCATTCATAGTTATGCTGACGATAGTACCCTTCACTCCAGTTTTCAGGTTCCCAAACCAATCTCTCAATCCGACTTGGAAAGCAAACGCAGGGCGATGCAGATATCTCTTTCACAGGATCTCAATTTGATATTAGATTGGGGCGCCAAAAATCTCGTTCAATTTAATGCATCCAAAACACAATCGTGTTCCTTGTCGCGAAAAAATCATCAAACACTCATCCTTTGCTTATGAGTGGCCAGGTTTTGCAGAGCAGGGGACACATTTAACCTTGTGGGCATCACATTTGAGAATAATCTTAACTGGCATAAACACATTGTATCTATAGCCACCGCGGCTTCAAAAAGCTTGGATTTCTTTTCCGAGCCAAAAGTATTTTTCTCCTTCCAATTTATACACTTTGTATGTGTCCTAAATTCGACCCTCTCTGGAATATTGTTCTCATGTCTGGGGAATGGCATCCCCTACAACCCTCAGCATTCTTGATGCCATTCAAAGAAGGGCTGTTCGTCTTATTAATGATCCTTTACTTACTCAACGACTTCCTTCTCTTGCCCATCGTCGAGCTGTGGGAGATCTATCGCTCTTCTATAGATACTTTTACGGCTTCTGCTCCGACGAATTGTCCAGTATAGTCCCTCCTCTTGCAGTTCCCAACAGAGAAACTCGTGGTGCCGCGCGTATGCATCCCTATACAGTTCAATTGGACAGGCCCCGAACTTCCCATTTTGTTCGATCTTTTATCCCTAGAGTTTCTAGACTGTGGAACCTGCTGCCAGCGGAGGTCTTTCCTTCCCCCCAAATCTTCAAGTTTTTAAGTCCCGTGTTAACAAAATTTCTCTTACCCTGCTTAAGACACCCACGGTACGTTAGTATTTAGGCTTTCAGCCTTCGTGGATTGTCCAAAGATAAAAAAAATGTTTTTTTTTAATAATGAAAAAAAAACATGTTAGAAAAATAAACTGAAAAAAATCACCCTATATTATACAGAGAAATTCAAAATTACGAAAATGTTGTTTTGGGAAATGAAAAAAACCGGATATAAATATTTTTTTAACTACTTATTTAAAGAATGTGTGAAGGAGTAATAAACCTTTTTACATTATTTGTTAAACTAAATAGAAATTTTTTGTGTTACTACTTACATAGGTAACTTAACTGGATATTGAACGCACATAAATAATAAAACCAAATATTTTTTTTTTTAAAGCAATTATTTTGGTTTACACCAATTTTTTAAAGTAAAGGTAAGCGATAAGAAAAAAATTTAAAAACATCTTTTAAACACATTTTTATGCTTTAATGACTTTTTATTTTTTTTCAGTTTTTAAATATAATTTTTGCGCTTTTTATTCACCCTGTATATCATGGGGCAATTTTTATTATAGCCTCTAGCATTTAACGAAAGCAAAATTTTTGAAAAATACCTTTTTTCAAAATATTAAAAATAAAAGACCATTTGGTTAATAACTAAAACAAGAGGCACTTAAAAAATATTTATTTTTTTTATTTAATTTTTATTACAAAAAAATAATAATCCAAAATAATAATTAAAATATATAATAACAAATTATGTTTTTTTTTATAATATGTGAGTAGCAAAATAAAAAAAAATCAAAAAAGGTATTCAAATATAAAATATATTAATTTATATTTTTATAGCATATTTTTTCTAAAAACCCTTAAATAAAAAATGCTTGTTAATATATAGGGTGTCCGGTCACTCTACCGAATAAAATATTTATACACAACGTACTATGTGGTAGTCATTAGTCAGGTTAAGGGTACAAGTACGCCTTATCGTTATTAGGTTTTGTTTAGCAAATAATTAATTTAAACTATAACCTAATAAATATGCTAATAAATTCGTAAAAATGTTGGTAATAACATTATTTTTTTGTGCATTCCTGCTATTTAAAAACCATTAACAAATAAGTTATTAAGTAATATACTAAGTACAGTGTGTCCACGGATTGACTCAACTATAAGTACCCAAAAATGTTTTATTTTTAATATTTCGAAAAAATTTATTTTTAATATACAAGGTGCTTAAAAATCGCAAAAATATTATATTAAAATTTAAAAAAATAAATAAATAAGTATATTTTTAACAATGCTCAATAATTAAAAGGCATAATAAAGTAATTTAAAAAGTTCAATACATTTTTTTTATCGCTGATTACTACTTGGAATAATTAGGTGTAAACTAAAAAAAAACGTTTTTTTGTAATTAATTGATTGTACTTTTTAAATGCATAAAGAATCAAGTAAAGGTAAAATCTATGTAAGTAGTAATACAAAAAGTAAGATTTATTAAACAAAACGTTTTATTACTTTTTTACGCTATTGAAGTAAGTTTTTTTAAAATAATCATAACACACATCTCCCAAAATACCATTTCCATAATTTTTATTTTCTCTGTATATTATAGGGTGATTTTTTAACGCTTTAACATAATTCAATAAATTGAATAGTTTTTGTTATAATAATCTTAATTTTTTCAAAAAACCATGACCAATAGCATAAAAATGTATCATACACTTTTAATTACTTTTTTACGCATTTTAATTAGGTAGGTTCAAAAATATGTTTTTCTGATTTCTTTTAATTTATAAAGTAATATTGTCGCGGTTTTAAATCACCCCGTGTATCCTACGGCAAAGCAAAACTTTTATAAAGATTTTTTTCGAAATAATTAAAATAAATTTTTTACAGGTATACTTAGGTCCATGCGTTACCTACTTATACTTAAACGATAATATTTAAGTGGATTTTTTTATATAAACTAAAATTAAAATATATTTTCTCACAGCTAATTTCGGGTTATTTTAAATGTTCATCTCGCACTGTAAGAATGCGCATTAAGTCCTAATCCTTTGTACTTAATTTATAACATCAGGTATGCATATGTTAGTAAAACATAGATAAACATAAATTCTCACTCTTAAGGCGTATTATTACCAAAAACTACTTTTTGTCAATTTGTGCATTTTTGACAATTTTTCCCGACACCCACGGTCCTTGAGTATACTGCCTTCGTGGGCTGTCACAAAGATTAAAAAAATATGTTAATTAAAGTATTTTTCGTGAAATAGTTGCAAACCCATTAAAATTAATTTTAGTAAATTTAGTGTTTTTACATTGTTTTGTTATTAGGGTAATTCAGGGATATTCAATTAGGAGATTTTTTTGAAAACCAAGTAAAATACAAAAAAATGTATAAAATAAAAAAAAACAATTTTTTGTGTAGTTTAAATAAAATACCGTAGCGTCCATTTTTTGTTAGAAATATTCGTTTAGGTGCCGTTCGAGATGCCGTTGGATTAAAAAATTATATCATGTTAGAGATAAGTAATTTCTTATATCTAGAAAACAGCGCATTTTTAAGCTAAGACTTATATTAACTCTTTTTATAAAATTAGTTCATGTATAGGCTTTTAAAGTTTTACTTTTTTTTTAATTGGCTGCTGCCCATTTTGCCCTCAATTTTAAAACTTCTAATATGATTTATAAGTTCTTAAACTGACTTTATTTTTGTTATTTTAACCATGTGCAGTGGCCCATATTTAAAGGTTTTTGTCTTGGTTTAAAATAAAATTAATTATATTGTAAAAAAATCCAAAATGTTATACTTTTCAATGACCCTCTGAAGTTTCTTTAATTAATAAGTTGTAATTAAAATTGCGAAAACGTTCCTTAACATAAAGATATCACTTATGTGATAAAAACAAAATCTTTACCAATTTTGTAGATTTGGGACTCTTAGAAAATTTGCCGATGCCCTTTTTAATTTTTAAACAACCTGTATAATGCTTTTGTTTATTTTAATAAATCTATTGTTGTTGCCTTTATTAGGTACAATAGCTCTTATTTTATTGATTTTGTGGTATTTCAAGTAAAAGTACCTTAATTTATAGGAAAAAATTTGCAAAAATACACTTAAAACTGCCTGAAATTTCTTTAAGAACTAACTGGTATTTAAAATTACAAAAACCTATTGAGGTATTGATTCAGTAAAGATAACCTTAATTTTGGTTCAAAATGTGACTTGTTTATTTAATACTCTGTATAACGTGGTCAATTTAAGAAAAAAAAGAAATTTAAAATTCTGTGTCATTTTTTAATTTATAGGTTATAGGTCGGTAAATAAAAAAGTGGATTCTAGGTGTATTTGTTGTTCGGTTAATTTTATTCTTTTTTTCTTTTAGCAATAAAGAGCAATCATTAAAGGAGGGAGTTTTTACTACTGGAATTGTTATTGTAAAATTTGTTACAGTTTCCGGTGAAGTACTCATTTCTAAAAATTAATTTTATAATAATTTGTTACAAAAAAATAATTTCTTTGGTCGGCAAGTAAAATAAACACTCTACAGCCTAATGGTAGATTTACATCTGACATTTATTGCATGATATTTATGTCAGGAAGAAATGTAAACAAAAAATATATTCAGACATAAATTTTTAACTGTTTACATTAGCCAGAAATGTCTGTCTGACATAAATATGATGCAATGAATGTCAGATGTAAACCTACCATAATACATGTAAGTTTTTTTAAGTAACACCTACCTGACACACCGTATAAATAGGCTGCATACATATTTCCAATAAAGGGCAAGACGGGGAACAAAAATCCATTGTTATTCCAGGCAAACTTTAAAAACTTCCACTTTTGAATTATAAATATTATATAAAATAACAATAAAGAAGTACTAAGAATTATAAGTATCATTATTATTTATCAATAACAAACTTGCATAGACTCTTTAAAATCTAAATAACTGAAATATATACCATCATATCTACATATGTTTACGGACAAGTTGCCATGATTATGGAAAAAAGCACTGACCTTCTTAGAAAGCATTAGCATCAGGTTTGTTTTTATATTTTATGCGATAAATAAGTAAAAATACTTTAAATAATATCAGTGTCGGACTGGGCATCATTTGGCCCACCGGGCAGGAGTTTATAATGGCCTTATAAAGGGTGTCCGAAATTCGGGTATTTCGGAAACCGTAAGAGATACAAAATCTCAAAAATTAGGAAGAAGTTGCGTAATTGGAAGCTCCTGAATGTACCATTCTAAAATTAAAAATTAAAAAATGTAGGTATCTGTAAAAACCAAAAATTTTTGATTTGGTTCTAATCTTTTTCTAAAATCCTCAATGTCACTTTTAGATTTGGGACACATTATCCACTTTTTAAATATTAATTTATTTAAACATTTTGCAAAGTATACAGTGACCGCCAAAAATGTAGAACCCTATAAAAAGCTTTTTATTTTTGATTTCTAAAAAATTGTATTTCTGACTTAAATCTCTGCATACAAGGAAACTTACAAAACACTGATCAAAATTTATTTAAATTCTAATGTATACAAGGTAGCTGCAAATTAACGAATATATCATAAAATAAAATTACTTTTATTTTTGAACTGAAGAAAAAGAACATTTGCAGAACGTAACACTCAAATAGCATTTTTTAAAATCTTACAAATCATACTTGGTTGTCCAATGTCAAAATTATAATAATTGGCGTATGTACAGGGTGGGCAAAATTGGGCGTTCTTATGGGTTACCTCAGTTATTACTTGAGCAATTAAAAAACTGATGTTGGTGTTATGGGCTCGATTTTGGAGAAACTAAAAATGGCGTAGTTAGAATTTTAATAAAATTATTTATTTAAAAGATACAAGGGGAAATTAAAAACTGACGTTTCTGATTATAGGTTCATACTTTTAAAAGTTTATTAAGGTTAGTATAAATCATTAAAAATATAATAATTATTACTTTTAATTATTATTTTAAAATAATATTGTAAAGGAAGTTGTTTATATGGGTACACTCAAAAACAAATATTAAAATTTAAATAATTTAAAAACTGCAAGAGATATTAATACGATGTTATATATATATATATATAGATATATATATATATATATATATATATATATATATATATATATATATATATATATATATATATAAATATTTATATATATATATATATATATATATTATATATATATATATATATATATATATATATATATATATATATATATATATATATATATATATATATATATATATATATATATATATATGTGTATATATATTTGTGATTGTAGTAACAAGGGCTATTATTTAGTTAAAAATATAGAGGGTTTTCTATAAGAAAAACATCAAGTTGGCATCGTAACTTTTTAACGCAACCCTATATGAAAAATCAAATACTTGTTGTAGAGTGGTACGTAAAAAGTTATACAAAAAATGTCTTCATGGTTTTTTGCTATTTCTTCTATTAAAGGATATATAGGGTAAAATCAAACACGTTAATTTTTCAATTTTCCCTTGTATCTCTTAAATAAATAATTTTATTAAAATTCTAACTACGCCATTTTTAGTGTCTTCAAAATCAAGTCTATTACACCTACATCGGTTTTTAAATAACTCTAGTAATAACTGAGATAGGTTCATCAAATTAATATGTTTTTATGCGATCAATTAGAGGTTATGATAGGGTATGTCCATGTTGCAGAAATACAGTTTTGTTTTTATTTCTTAAGGTACCTAATCAAGACGACTGTAGAAATGCCTTTATCAAAAGAAATTTTGTATCAAGTTAATTTTTGAATATTTTCGCATTTTTCGTACTCTACCCTCCAATCCCGGGATTATCCTGGGATCCCGGGCTTATCTTTGCCCAGTTTTGGAATCCCGAGATTGGAAAAAGGCTCGGGATTAAATTCCCTAAACAGAATACCAGGTAGAAGAATGACGTTTTCAGCGGATGCAAACCACGGGTCTTTTTTCGGGCTCTTTTTGAAGATATTTCTGACAAATTGGGATAGCTATTGCCGAAAAAAATTGTCTTGGCTAATTTTTTTAAATGCAGTGGAAAGTGTATTAATGGTAAATCTGCAATATGGTAAACGGTAAAGAAATGCTCTAACTTGAGATTTAAACTATATTCCTAGAGTCTCGTTTGCCCTAACTTATAAAGCTGACTAGCTAAAAATTAAACAGGCTTTCTACTTTAACCCTTAACCACAGAGATCCGGTCATTTTAAACGGCGAGGCTTACCGATTGGTCAAGATCATGGCATTCTCATCATTTGCGCTTAGATGCGATCTACGTACCTCTCGCAAAATATTAAAATTTCAAGTACAAAAGTGGTCAAATTTACCGGTAGTCTGTGTTTACGTACCAATAAAATTTAAAGCCCTGGTCAAAAATGGGTTAAAACCAATTTTTTTGTCATATTTTAAACGCAAAACTTTTTATTAACAAATGAGAAAAATATCTAACTTTTTCAATCTACCCCGTATAGAGATTAGGCTCAATCAAGACTCAACTAAATTAGCTATTTTAAATAATTTCTATTGCCCTTAAATTTTAAAAAATCTCTATGCTTGGTTATTCTTAAAGCATTTAAGTACATTTAGATTACTTAGAAAAAAGAACGTAAATTTTTGCTTTTTGGTTTAATTAGGCTAAAGTTTAAAAGTCCCATAAGATTAATGTTCTAAATCATTTCTGTATTGTAGAAAAAGCCTTTACCTTTAAGATTTTTAAATTTATTTTATTGTCTTTACATGACAATATTATAACAATTAAATTTTATTGGGATTATAAAAATAAAGAAAAACATCCACAAAAGTTCGAAAATCTATTTAAAGATTAATCTAATCATAAAATAATGAAAACATAAAAATGGATATTAAAATATTAAGAGTAAAGGAGTTCTCTATAAGACGAAAACAATGTGGAACTGTAGTCTTAATGGATTTTGAAAATTAGCCTTACTAAACAAAAAAAAAAATAATTACGTTGGATTTTTAAGTGATCTAAATGTGCTAAATTGCTTTAACAGTGTTTGGAAATTTAAAGGCAATAAGAAAAATTTGCGACAGTTAATTTAGTTCGGTCTTATCTCTAGACGGGGTAAGTTGGCAAAAGCAAGTTCTGTTATCCTATTTTTTAATAAAAGGTTCTGCTTTAAATATGTAACATTACCCTTAATACTAAACAAGTTCTTCAATTAATATTTTTCCCCAAGTTCAAAGGTAAATGTCATATTTGTTAATTTGCCCCTACTTCGCATACGCTTTGATTTCTTTAAATTTTGATTACTGTTTTGTGGGTTTCGGTGTATGTGGGGATGTTTATTAATAATAAAAAATTTCAGAAATCAAAAAAAAATAAATAAATAAAAGTGTAGCATATGGTTCAACATTTCTGGTGGTAACTGTATAAATGGTAACTTTTTTCAAATGCTTTTATATCATTTTTAGGCATTTTTTAAAGTAAATAATATTTTTAAAGATTAAATACAACTACCTGAATAAATTGTAGGTAAAATTTATCTCAGCCGATCCTATTAAAATTTTTTAACATACCTCGTAAACCAATGCAAAAGTTAATATCTGATCGTTGCATTTTAGTTTTTAGACCTTGCAGAACTTTATAAAAAATGTAACTTTTTCCCTAAAATAAAATTTAAAAAAATTCGTATGGTTCTAACTTAATTAGACACATTTTATATTAAATTTACCTTCATTACATATTTTTTCCATTTCACAGTTTTTATTACCTTCCAGTTCCATAGTTTACTTTCGTGAGTAGCCTCCAAGGCGTTGGCCCACCGGCTGTCCGGTGGCCCAGTCCGACACTGAATAATATAATTCGAATTGAACAAGTTTCTTATACATGCAGTAAGGTCGGGTGGCCTGGGTTCAAACAACTTCATTCGTAATTGGGAAATTTGTCTTTGGAAAAACACGCTTAAGCAGGTCAATCTTTACTTTTATTAGCTGTTTTTTATGGTAAATTCATGTATACTGGGTGACCGAAAATTCAGTGAAGCTATCATTTTTTATTTCAATGAAACACCTATTTTTTACATTTTTAAATTTTACATTATATTCTAGTTATGTTTTATGTACGGAGTCCTATACTCAAAATCCCTAGTTATAAATAAATTACCAACAATTTCTTTTAAAATTGTGAAGACACGTAAGTTAGGACAAACTGATTGTAAAAATATTTTGTCTTAGCGAGTGTCAAAACCAAATGGCGAGGATATGATAAAAAAGCTTTAAATAAATCTAAGGCTTTCTGCAAAAATCGCATTTTGATTACTTTATTTGTTCTAAAGTTATTCGCAATTAAAATGGGTCAAAATATAGCCGGGAAAAAATATTTGAACTTTCTTAAACACCTTAAAATGTTTGCCCACCAAGGGTTTGAAACTGTCAAAACCGTCTGGCGACTAGAAAAATATCATCTTATAGGTGCCCAACTAACACATTACAAATTTGAGCTTTTACAAAATGACAGAGGTGTGCCGCTCACGGGCTCTTGGACTAGTAATTATTAAGTATATTAAGTACCTGCAATATTGCAACATTAAAAAAGTGCATTTTGGGACACATGTTTATTAAAAAAAAAATAGTTAATTTGACCTAAAAAAAACTTTTATAGTATATTTATTATTATTAAATTACACCTTTAGAACTAAAATGCGTGCGGAAAAGCGAATTTTTCGCACGCGAATAGAAAAAAATATTTTTAGCAGATTTTAAAATACACTTATTAATGAGCAACTAAAAACTTATTGTCTATCACTTTTGTAAACATGACTGACTAATGCCAACACAATAGAAGACAATTTTTTAAATTAATTTTTTAAAGGGAAGACAAATCACTGTGTGATATATTATGTTGTATGTTCTTTGTTAAAAAAATCATAGTTGATTTAAACATTTTTATTTATAAATTAATTGTAAAATAATAAATTAAAATATTGGTTTTCCTTGGTAATTTATACAATGCTTACTGTATATAACTAGAATAAGCTAGATTTTGAGCATCACTTTCCAAAGATCTTTTATACTGAGCTGCTGGTGGATGGTCCAGGATCACAGGTGCGTGTGAATCAGTTGCCAATTTCTGACATAATTGGAAAATTGCTAATCCTGAAGCAATTATAAATGAAAAGATTGACAGTTGCAGACCGTTCCATGCCTTTAGAGCCAGAAGACCAATTATGAAAGGCACCACGGTAATGGCCTTAAGAAGGACAAAGGTCAAAATAGGAATAAATACTTTTTTAGTTTTGATTTCTTTCCACGTTCTAAAACAAAAAATGTTATTTTATTTACAACCAGGTATATAAAATTGACATATCCAACTTTGTCTAATATTTAAGACATTTCTGAGACACCTTTATGAGCGATAAATGTCTAATGACGTAATTATTTGACAAATTAAATATTTTTTTGTTGGGTTGACACATTATAAATTTAAAAATAAATTAAATAGAAATAAAAAAACGGTTTCAAATAAAGTAATAAGTATACAAGCTTCAGTGAATAGTTTTATTGCTGTCCTGAGAAAAGGTTTACCTTGGCGCTCTACGCCATGTTTACCATGCTTTTCTCTTGACAGTAATGAAACACTTTCCCCTCGGTATGTAATGTACTATTACATTCCATGGGATATACATCTTTAATGAGAGATGAATGCCAATTAAATTAATACATTTTTATATTATTGCTGCAAAATATATAGTAAGGTTCAACAGTTTGATATATTTTTATAAAGCTTTGATCGATAATTTACGACTGAGTTCTACAATTTTTACCATATCAATGACAGCTCTAAATATCAAGGTGACAGATAGAAGCTTTATTGCACAAAAAAATTAACAAAAAGGGAAGACTTGTGGGGCATCATATTATAGCTCCTGGCGTCTACTTTATAACATTAGAGTATAAAGCTTATTCCATTTTTAACTAAAACATGGTGGCACTTCAATACTTACCTAACTACTATATTTGGATGGTCATATTTCCGAAAGTATTAAAGTATTTCATGTGGTCTTTTCTTACAGGTCTTTTAAAGATCTTTTTATTGGTAATATAATAAATAGCGTGTTTCATTTCAAAGAATTAAATTTTTGTTTCACCTGCATATTATTACCAATATTACCATTAAAAAGGTGCTTAAAAAGGCTTTAAGAAAATACCACAGTACATCTAACCTAACTAGTTTCGGAAATATATGACCAGTCATGTCATGTATTCCGATACCTAATATTTGAAGTACCGCCATTTTGTAGTAGGTATCTCTGGTTTCTCTTGAGGTGTGTATTGTCTTTATATTCTAGGCTTATGAATTACCCATTAAAAGCATAAAAATGATGTGCCACAAGCGTGCAAAAAAATGAAATGATTCAATTTTTTGCAATATGGCGCCCAGCTGTCCTTGATATCTAAAATTGTCAATGATATGTCAAAAAATGCAGACCTTGCTCATAAATTGTTGTTCCAAGTTTGGGGAAAGCATACCGAACCATTTAAAGTAAGAAGGGGGCGATAGGCTTTAGGACCACGCTGTATATTTGTGTTTTACCTTCCACTTCTGATCCAAAGTTAAGTTTAAAATTTAATTCACTATCATTAAGTTTTCTTGAATCAACTGTAAGGTCTCCTGCAAGTGGTAGTTTGAATTTGACGTCATTTGACTTAATGAAGTTTTCTACAGCATCTTCTATTGTGTCGCTTGATCGTTTAGTTCCAAGTTCGTTTTCGTAACCATTACGTGTAACTTGGATATTTTGCATAAAATACTAAAACAAATCATTATTTGTAATATTTTTATTATTTAATATAAATCAATACAGAGGAAAATTACCCATTTACGGTATAAGGGTAAGTACCTACAGACGAAATATTCAGTTTCAATAAAGAGCTAAATTTAACGGCTTTAAACCATTAAGGTGACTCTATTTATTAATTAAAATAATTAAATAGTTAGAGTTTCTATTTTTGAGTAACAAATAGAAAAATGAATTAAACCTATTTATTTATATTACTACTACTATTTAAACCCAACTTTCACATTAAATGAAATAATTTTCAAAAAATCTTGTTTTCAAGAATATAAAGCAGAAATATTTTTTATAGACATTTTTTTAAAGATAATATTTTTGCCTAACTCTAAATAACCCTTTTTTATTATTAATTCTAAAAATTTAATTTATTTTAATAAAATATAATATAAAAAAGCAATAGACGATAGCGAAATTTAAAAAATGCTTTTATTTGGTCATAAGTAGATAGTTTAATACTAGTTGTTCTGTTTATACAATTTTTTAAATTATTTTAATATAAAAGTTATTTTACCCAATAATATAAAACAATTGCATATTGTCCATTTAAAAAAAATTTGGAAAGTTAGATATTTATTACCTACATATTATATTAACATCATATTTTTAAAAAGTCAAAAGAAATTTGTTCTCAAACAAATCTGGATAAGTTTATGTTTTTATCAAGAAAAACATTTTTGCATAGAAAATAAAGTGGCATTATAGCAAAAAAAAATTAAACCAGTATTATTGTTCTTCACTTATTAAAATTGTTAAAAATTACTTGATAATATCCCCCTCGCAATACGTTATCCAAAAACGAAAAAGCTTTAAACTGAATGCATGCAAAACTATTGTTCTCAGCACAAGAATTTCTTAAGTTCTCTACCGTTGAGTCCAAAGCTGTTCCTTTCCAGAATTCTGGTTTCTCTTGAGGTGCTCCATGAGCTAAACTAACTAGGCACACAATTACACAACTTTTTATAACCATTTTAATTGTATGTATTTTTAACTTATTATTTGCTTAATATAAGCAATAAAACTAATATTGACTAGATGTTTCTTTGGGTTAATGATTGAATAGAATGAGTGATATCAATTGTTAAGGTGGCTTTTATTAACTGTAAATAATCGAAAGTGGATCCGTCTTTATTTTATTATGTATGAAGGTACACCACCGCTTTATTTATGTCTGGCTAATATGGTATGGCATTTGATAGGTATGCAATACCGCATTTTTTGTATGATTTAGGAAGTAGAGTAGCCTAATACTACTTATTAATTATTAAACGGTTGTTTGATTTTCTTTTAACAAAACGTATCAAAGTATTAACGGTAAGCAATATGTCCACTTAAGGGAGCTATCACAATAAATGAAGCTCACCAAAAACATTTAGGATTTGAAAATTTAAATATACTCAGAGCCCACGAGATCACTTTCCGGCTGCCATTTTTTTTATTTTTTTTTTATTAGGTGTATGTATATGATAGGTTTTTACGACTTTCGGTTTTACCGAAAATTGCTGAAACTTTTGATTTTTAAATGGGTCACTCTGTATATTTTTGTTTTTTGAATTTTCCAAATTATTTTTAGTCGTAATACAACATTTTTCTTTAAGTTAAATTTTAATTTTACATTTAGAGTGCCATGATCGTTCTAAAATCACTCCTAATACTTTACTTTCTTTCAGAAAAATACGAAATTGAGTTTATTTGTATAAACTTTTTTACTAGGGGAAAACAGAAACTAATGGAAAAAATTGTGGTAAAAACAATTGCCTGTGTTTCCTTAAAAGTTTTAAAAAATTAAAACAAAATATTGTATTTTTGTGGATAGAATAATTTTTATTGTTAATACCAAATTTAAGCTAAAATTATTTTAACATAGTAGGTAATACATACTCACAAAAGCAATTGTTTTTACAACATATTCTATTAGTTTCTGTTTTCCTGGCAAACTACGATAAATTACGAAGAACATAATAAATATTGTTTTTTAAAGATAATGAAGCAAAGTATCTTAGTGTTTTACGTCGTTAGATTCACTTTTAGTAATATGGTCCCATTGTGGTTTTTGAGCTGGGGTAAAAAAACTAAAAAAGTAAAGTTTAAAGCCCTTTAGTAAAAAGTTTAAGAAGATAAAATTGATTTCGACTTTTTCAAAAGTAAGTAAGGTATGAGGAGTAATTTTAGAATAATCATGGCACCCCAGATAAAAAATAAAAATTTAATTTTTAAATAGAATATGACCAAAATTTGTTTAAAAAATAATTTGAAGAATCCAAAAACAAAAAATATAATAGGTGTCCCATTTAAAAATCTAATGTTCCACTAATTTCCGGTAAAACCGGAAGTCATAAAAGCCTATCGTATACACCTAAAAATTATTTTTTAATAGTCTAATAACTCTACCAAATTTCATCAGTATCGATAATGGAATAAAAAAATGGCAGCCGGAAAGTGATCTCGTGGGCACCCGGTATGCGCAAAATATAAATACAGTGGTGGGTTGGAACAAATTCATCATATACAGTGGTTTGTTTTTTGGAAAAGCCATAAACACATCGATTTTTATTTTTTTCTCTGGTTTTTCTTTTAATATATATACTTATATATATATATATATATATATATATATATATATATATATATATATATATATATATATATATATATATATATATATATATATATATATACTGGGTGGTCCAAAACAAGTAAAGATCACAAAATTATTGTTTTTAAGGACACACCCTATTTTTATTACATTTTTAAATTCTGCCTCGAATTCTTACCATGTTTCACGTATCATGTCCTATATTTAAATTCTACACATGTATATCAAGAAATATATTTTAAATTAGTTTTAAAATTTGTAAAAATATGTGAATTGGAAAAAAATCATTTCATAATTTAGGAGTTTGGTGTTTGAAAAATCCTTCATTTTTGCTCATAAGTAAAGTGGTTTCTTCGAAAAACGCTTGGATACGTCGATAATTATATGTCTGTAGGTTTTTTCATTGTAAATTACTGTATACAGAGAGTTCCAAAAATAAGCGACAATCATCAACTTTCTTTCGTTCATCATTTATATTCATCGGCAATTTTTTTTATCTTTTTGACATCTCACGAAGGCATATGCCTAAATACCAGAGCATCGTGGGTGTCGGGTTATTAGATGTTTAACCCATCGCTCCCCTGTTCCGTCAACATTGTCCAAGCACTGAAACATGCAGTTATGCATTTTACAGCACCTTCTAGACAACGCGGTAGTGCACGGTCGTTATTTTTTAATAACTACTACCTAAATATGTCTCCCCGCTGGGAATCAAACCGGTGACCTCTGGCTTCGAAGATCAAAGCTTTATCCACTGCGCCACGGGGGAGACATTTTTTCGATAACCCTTAGCTTTAGAGTCATGGCCGATTTTTACCCATACTGTATACATAATTTTACCAAGAGGAAATACACTGCCAATAATTAGGATTCACCCATTAACCTTGAAGGTTTCTTTAAAAAGAATTTAGTTGAAGAATAAAGTTGTTTCAATTTACATGTCCTCATTGATTTTTAAAAAAGTCGATAGTAATTTTCTTGAAAACTGTGGACTTTAAGTATAGAACGAAGTACATAAAAGTTAGTAAGAATTTAAAGAGTTGATGGAAGTTAGTACGCTTATCCTTGGGACGAATATACCATGATATCAACCGTAACTAAAACTAAAAAGGGACGTGTTTTAAAAGAAAAAAACAAAAAAATTAAATTAAAATAAATTTATTTTTTCCCAAGCATCTTCACACCTTACCTTATTAAATCTTTATTGAACATATAGAAACGGCTGGTAATGGCCAATTTGGTGGACACAACCCTCACCATAGGTAAAAGTAGAGTTTAAAATTTTATATAGGCCTCAATAATTAATCCATTTATAGAGATAATTCAATAACGGCTTAAAGTAATTTTATAGATAATAATAGCCAACAATTAAAACAAAAAAGGATATTTAACAATGGTTCACCAAACTGGCCATCACCAGCCGCCTCTGGCAAATGGACGAACAATCAACATTGACAAATTACCACAGTGTTACCTAACAACTAACATTTTAAAACTATTTTAAATTATGGCAGTTTTTCAGAGATCTAAAGTTCTATTTAAGCTTTATTTGATCATTTGAAAATATGATATGTTTAAATAAATTTAAACCGTTTCTTTAAAGTTGTACTGTGACAAATTTTCAATATCTCATCTAACTTTTTATACTCCAGAGCTGTGATTTTTGCTTGATAAACAGCACCAATGATGCTTTGACAAAAGGGCTTTGTTGTGATTTCAGATAAAATTAATTTTGTACAAAATATAGAAAAAAACCTTTATTTTCGCTTATTTTTTACACATCCTAATATTTTTATAAACTTTTATTATGTGAAAAGTAACGGATTAATAAACAAAATTAAAACTTTAAGTTATGAAATTGATGCATAAATACTATATTTTCCAGTGAAATTGTCAGATAATAATTTTAGAAGGACTGCTAAGCGCCATCTTAAGGATAAATATTAAATGAAAAGGGGTTTTGTGGCACATCATCTAAAAGGTTCTTGTAAGTACTTTATGACAACACAATATAAAATCGCGCCCCCTTTCGATATAATTTTGTTTCCAAGATGGCGCCGAGCTGCCATCTTAATATTTTCCTTTATCCATTTTACTTTTAAATATGATATTTTTGCAGCAATTTTATATCCTAAAGTTTTAATTTTGTAAATTTATCCGTTAAATTAATAAAAGGGGGAGAGGGGGGTTTTAAAAATTAAAGAAATGCACTGTATAAGTAAATATACTTTTGCTAAATTTTTTACATGATTATTGAAAAAAAGTCACCAGGTTTTTAGGCAACAAATTATTACATATAAGGAAAAATTATAAAATTATCATATTGGTATGGAACGGAGGATTTTATGGCTCTAATCCAGAAAAGAAATCTTGGTTCTTGGTTTTGTTAGTTCTGGTTAGTTAAGGTTTGGTTAAATTTAAATAATTTACCCTCTTTTTTGGTTCAGTGTTTTAGTTTTGCAGAGTAAAAATCTCCCAAGTTGCCTCGAGGAATTGATTGCGAAACGTTGTCAAACGATTTTAATTTGACGCGTTCTAAACTCGAGAACCAAGACACCTCACATTATAAAGTTTTTAAATATTTTAGTTAGTTTACCACAGGGTTATATCGAAATTACCGAAAAATAATCTTTAAAAAATATATATCTAAATATTAAATAATTAACTTTATAAGTTCGTTCGTTCCAGACATTAAACCATTAGGCTCAAACACATGTTTCGGGTATCACACTAGACAGGTTACGTGACTGTAACCCTTACGATTTTTTGCATAATGTTTGCACATTGTGGTAAACATGTCCAATAAAAAAGTGGCGCGTTTGCCCAGTCGAACATTCAAAACATTTGACATGGACAGGCTGAATTAAAGCGCCGCTTCCATATATGGCAAGATGAATATTCGTGGTACACTCGTCAAAAAGAACCCCTGGCCCAGGGACTATTATAATAATATAACACATTGCGTCAATAATATTGCTTCAATATTATTGACCGTGTAGGGTTAGCTTAAATTAATATATTAAATAAAACCTTAAAACAAAATAAAACGATAGAAATTATTGCATTCTACATATTTTAATAAAAAATGGCACTTTTAGGTGCCAAAATATAAAAAATATATTTTGTCTATCAATATGTTTCATGTGGCAGTGCCAGTATACCAATATAAGATTCCACTGCCAAGTTTATTTTTCTCCAAAAGGTCTGTACAAAATAACACTACGAATTGCTTGGCCCAAATTACAAGGATCTAACAGAATTTACCTTAGCTGTAAAAGTATTCGTTTGTGAGATACTGGGTGTCAAAGTTTTGATATTTTTTTATATAGTTTTTATTATTTGAAACGTTGTTAAAATTCGGTATCTAAGAAAGTTTTTATAAAGAGTGTGTCTACTTAAGATTACACCATATAAATATCTTTTTATTATTATTTTTACAAGAAAAGTTACCTACTTTAAAAAAGCATCCCCTAAAACCAAAAATTTAAACATCAGATATTATTTTTATGATTATATGCCGTCTTTCAATAAATATGTATTTTGTTTAAGAGAAGAGTACTTTTCTTTTCACAACATTTAATTAATTTCTCTTAAAAAAGATGTTTAGGATTAAATATGCCTTTCAAATATGCAAACTTGTTTGTTTCTTTTTCAGTAATAACGTTCATTTCTGTAACATTTCGTTATTTTTACAGTTCTTAAGCTTTCGGTACATATAAGATTTTAAAATAAGTATGCACCTATGTACAAAGTTAAATTTTTAGCTTAATGGCAAAAAAAATTAAAAAGTTTTTTTTTGTAAATTCACATATGTTTAAGGTATTTTAATTTTTAAAATTTTTTTCATTATAATAATTTTTGATAGTGTCAAAAATAACGGCACTTTTTTCTTGAACAAGATGAATGTGTTTTGACATATATCTCGTACACCAATAAAAAATGTAATATCTAATAATTGTATTTTAAGTTTTGACCATGCAATATATTTTATAAAGTTAATAATAAAAAGTTTAGTTTTGGTTAGTTTGAACTTAATTAGACAAACTATATATTTTGACAAAGGATGGCCTTTATAATTTTCTACCCTTTAAGGCTATATGTTATTAGAGTAAGTCAATTCACTAGTGATTTTCGGCTAACATTTAAAATCTGTTTTTATTATAAAATATATTTTTTTCCAATTTTTTGTTTTAAGTTTGTATTTTTTGGGATTTAGGGTGGTAATATATAAAAACAGACACAATATAAAAAATAAAAGGCAAAAAAGTAATAAATAATTTATTATTGAGGTATCGACGTATGGCAAACAGTGCTTAAAGCAATAGCAAAAAAATATGGATTTTTTCTCAATTTTTGGATACATCCATTTAGATATGAAGTTCTCTAAAAACATTTATTAGGTACACCCTAAATCTTGGTATATAACTATTCAGTTGAACAACACTCCGAAAACTAAAAAGTAATAGATAAATTTTAATTTGTCGATCAGAAGTTTGGACAACGGTTATATATTTTTTTTGCTATGCAGCAGCACTCTTAATAAAAAGTCAAAATAAATAAATTAGAACATCCTAAAAGTCTTTTCTAAATCATTATTCAGTATAAGCGGAGTATGCTAAATCTTGGGCGCCATTTTCAAATGATCGAGCATAGTATTGTTGGGCGGGCCAAGCTTCATGGGCAGCTATCTGTGGAGCTGCATGATCAGCAGCTATTTTTTTGCAGAGCTGAAAGATCGCAAGTCCTATTGATACCACAAAGGAGAAGAAGGAGAGTTGAAGTGCGTTCCAGGCTTTCAAACTCAGAATTCCAAGTGCAAGTGGTACAAGTGTCATGGCCTTAAGAAGAACAAAGACCAATATTGGGATAAAGATTTTCTTTAGTTTGGATTTACGAGCTAAAACAGAATTATTGTTGTAAATATTAATTCACGTTCCATAAAATTAAAAAGTAACTTAATGATTGAGGAAAACTATTGTTCTTAAGAATATGATATTACTGTTTAAATACACTTTTACACTGTTAAATTAACCCGCAGTTATTTAATATTTAATTAGGGTTTAAAATTGTTAATCAAATCTTCTTTCTCTTTCCTTAAAGCTGCCTTAACTATATCGTAAAACTTTTTGGTTATAAATTTCAGGTTTATTACTGTTTATTTGATAAGTAATAATAGTTAATAAAAACTTACAATCTCGAATTAATGCGTCAAACACAAATCATTACAAATTTCAAGTAATAACGTTACAACATTAACATATTTAACCGTGTAGATCTCTGGTTTAAAACTAAGTTCAAAACCATAATATACAGGGTGATTCTTAACCTATACGCATAAACTGAAAAATTATTGGCAAGAAAAAAAATGACTAGTACTTAAAAAAAATTCTTCATTTATTTCTTGTTAGTAAGATAATCAATCGTTTTAAATTAAATAGAATATTGCAAATAATGAAGATAAATAATAAATAGTTAACTATTTTATGTTTTAAAGATAATTTACTATAGTTTTTACACAGCTTTGTAAAATTATTCGGCCCATTTTTTTTGTTTCTTATAAAAATTATCAATAATAATTAAGTTAGGATAATAATATTTGGTATTCTTAATAAAACGTTCCATCAGTTGTAATTTTATTTTTACACAATAAGAATTACAGTTAGGGCTAATAGTGATTATTACTATATTAGTTCTAAAACAAACAGTAAGTAAGTAATTTAATTTCATCATTATTTGTCTCTAGAATTATACTGTGTTTCGTTAATTGTAAATAATTTGTAATCGTCCCACCCAACAACTTTTTACTAACTTTTTCTAATATTCATTGTTTGTCCTTTGTAATAATTCCCCAAGTTTATGCGTATAGGACAGGAATTACTCTATATATGCAGTCTTAATTAAGAAAAAAAAACTTTTTTTTATATACAGATCTACAGGGTCACATTGAAAAACCACAATGCATAGTACTTCGCTATAAAGGTCCGTAAAAAAATAACAAAAGTTTCGTAACACTAATATTTAATTACCTTTTGTTTTCAAGATACAGGAAGTTAAAGTTTTTAAAAAGTTAATTAAATTATTGGATATTAGCTTGACAAATGTCATGCACTGACGGCTAAATAAACTGGTGGTTAGGTGGTTAAATTTTATCTCTTTACAAAAAATAAAAATTGAAAAAATGAATTAAAAAATCTTAATTAAAAAAAAAAAAAATTTCGGTATATTTGAAAAAAGAAAGAAATCAAATATTAGTGTATTGGAACTTTATTATTACTTTATAGATCTCTATCGCGTAGTACTATGCCTGGAAGTTTTTTTAATGTCACCCTGTACTACAATTATACTATTACCAAGTATTCAAAAATATAATATAGGCTATTCGTAAAAAAATTAGTATAAGTTATAAATAAAAAGCAAAGAAGTTAGAAAAATATATTATTATCTTTTTACGTAAATCCAAATATAAATTCATATTGTGCAAGATGGGTCAAACTAAAAATTAAGATTTTACCTCCTACAAAATTTAGAGATTAAAAAAAACTTGTCTCTGTCTTAGTAAATTATATAATTCACGATGCCGTCAATTTTTCAAAGGTCAATAAATTCGTTATTTTTGAAAAAGCCATAGCTTGTTTATTGCTTTTAAATAAAACGTTTAAATTTTACCTTCTTGCACACCAGTTCCAAAATTGACTTTAAAGTCCAATTCATCATTGTCCAGATTTCTAGCTCCTACACTGACAGAGCCAACTACTGGTAATTTAAAGTGCACATCATGGCTTTTAATATAGTTTTCAATTTTATCTTCGTATTCTTCATTACTACGACTAGAAACTTCATTGGATCTGTATGAGTTTTTGCGTACTTGAACATCATCAGATATCTAAAAATTAACAAAAACATTGTGTAATTTAATATATTCTAAAAAAACATTTTTTGTATACCCAATACCAAAATATAAACAGGGTCTTTCTAGTAAAGTGTCCGCCACTAGTAGCTTTGTGGTTAGTTTATCTACAAAATTGTTTAAATTAGCAAATTAATAGCCTTTTTAAGGCTTGATAATATTAAAGATTATAAAAGACATTGACAATTGTGTTCCCAAGTTAGATAGTAAAATAGTCGTTTTTTTTTAAATATTTATATATATACTCTTAATCTTCTAAATATTGCTTATTATTCTAAAATATTTTAAAGATCTTTTAAAGAAAAAAGAAAACTGTATTAAGTTTTTATTAAAGCAAATGCTGTCTCTGCTTTCGTACTCAAAAACACAATAGTTAATTGTCTCAAAAAGCATTAAAAAGGTCAGCAGTTTGCCAATTAAAAACTGTTTCTATTTTATCAAAGCAGTTAATTGGATAACCCTGTATAGTATTAAGAAAAAAAATTAGAGTAGGTAACCTAAACTGGCTTTATTAAAGAAAATTTTTAAAAAATAATTGTAATTACTTTGTTATATTAATAAATATATATTGATTAGCATATTTTACCTACATCATAGTCATCTTTTTTAAGAAACTATCCAAGAAAGAAACAATATACTCCTTAAAGTAACCAATTGGATCATCTTCAAAACTTAGAGCTTTCTTCTCCACAGGCGAAGCACAAGCCAAGGTCACAAAACAAATTCCGAAACACAAAAGCAGCTTCATGATGATGCCCGACGAATAACTAATAACTGAATGGTAGCCTAAAAGACACCCTTTGTGTTTTATACCGATGGCCTATAGGAAGTAAAAATTGTTTTAATCGGTCGGAACTTTTTGGAGAAATGATGTCGAACATTTAAAGAGTTTCTAGTGTAGGCAATACCGGAGGTTTGATTTGCAAGACCTTCTTTGCATACTAAGTTTGACGTACGTTTATATTCAACTGTGTTTTTTATAATTGAAATGGGTTTATTGGTATTCAGGCTACTTGTTTTACCAATGCATGTTTATGGTTTTATCTTACTTTTTTCTTGGTATAATTGGAGAATTAAAAGCACCCTTTGCTTGGCTTAATATTTCTTGAAAGCCTTTCATATGCAGAATGTAAAAAATAATAATCGCCTAATGGGAGATTCTGTAGTAAAAAAATCTTAATTAAAATCCCACTGGTTAAATGTTTAAAACCGAATGTAAAAGCAAGATGTTTATTATTGGTTTTTTATACATTAAACAAAATTTTAAATCGTGTTTTCTAACGGATTTTTAAATATTTACTTAGGGTTAACCCGATCTATAAAAACTCGTTCAAAAAGGATTGGCCAGTCTTTACCCGTGTTCAATTGATTGGATCTCTTAACTCTGGTTGGATCCTGCTGACCCAGGAAGCCAGGGTTAGTGGGTTAAACAGAAGTGTCAAAATCAGCCGTTTTGTCTATTTGGGTTTTAATAATTATGTCGTATTAATTACCACTGGAAAAAGTAAACAATAATTTGTTATTTGTTTATTATTTAAAGCTTAAATATTTTAAAAATCTTAAAAAATAATTCCACGACCAAAAGCAAAGCAAAAGAGTTATGTTTTGTTTTGACAAGAAGCCGACGATAGAAGGTAAAATGTGTGGTACGTGTTCAGAAAATAACTAAAATCCCAGACAATCTTAAAAACAGCTGGTCTACCTCAACCCATCGCATCAATATTTAAAAACACCTTTATTTAAAAATGCTCGAGTCTCGATCACAGAACAAAAATATTTCGCAATGATAATCTTTTGTTTCTATTCACAGCCCCACAAAAAAATGTAAGTTAATACACAAGAATCAGACATACGTATTCCCTTGTGTTTTTGACGATGGCATCCGAATCCAAGCTCAGAAATGACCCTACAGGTCTGGATTTGGCCCTAGGGTCCTCTATAGCCCTGAAATATGGTTTCCGGGATAAGGCAGGGTTGAGGGTGCATTCTGAACCCAAAGTCAAATTTGTGCTCAACAAGGCTAATAATCACTAAAATTTTCAGTTTTGGCCGGTAAAATGCCCCCCTGGAGGTCGGAAAATCATGTTTTAGACGTAGAAATCACAACAGTGATATTTTCATGTACATTTGAATTCTGGACTTTACCTTAATTTTTATTTACATTTAAATGCTGGACCTCACACTTTGAGTATAAAGTTTGTTAAAATTCTTAGTTTGAAACCAGACAAATAACCCCTAGGGGCCGGAAAACAGTTTTTAGACTTAGCAATCACAACAGTGGAATTTCTAAGATTCTAAAACTTATTCTGTGTTTAAAATGTTTTTTGCCAGCTAAAATTTTTAGTTTGTGGCCGGGAAAATGACCCTTAGGGGTTGGAATATCGTATCGACGTATCAATCACAACAATGACATTTTTACGTACTTTTAAATTAGGTACATAAAAATAACAATGTCCCAATTGGGACGTCAAATGCGATTTTCCGGCTCCTAAGAGGTTATTTTTCAGGCCCCTAACTGGGAATTTTAGCTGGCCCAAAACTTTTCGAGCACAGAATTAGTTCCAGAATTTAGAAAGACATAAACATTCCACTGTTGTGATTGCTAAGACCAAGGAACTATTTTTTGGGCCTTAGGGGGTCATTTTCCTAGTCTCAAATTAAGAACTTTAACAGGCCATAAACTTTTCGCGCATATTGCAAGATCCAGAATTTAAATATACATGAAAATATCACTGTTGTGATTGTTACGTATGACACACGATTTTCCGGCCTCTAAGGGGTCATTTTCTTGGCTTAAATAGGAAATTTTAGTTAGCCGTAGACCTGTTAAGCACAAATCCGACTTTGGGTTCAGAATGCACGCTCAATACCACCTTATCCCGGAAACCGTATTTCAGAGCTATAGAGGCCCTTGGGGCCAAATTCAGACGTGTAGAGCCATTTTTGACATGGGAATTCATATGTTGGATTCTTGTGTATAAACCTTCTTTTTGTAGGGCTGTGTCATGGACTAGTGAAATAATATTAGATAATTTTATTATTCTTTTTAATATTTCGCATTAACAACTTTGGTCTTATTATATTTAGTAGTTTGGTACATTTTTATTATTGCTTAGTAATACTTAAAAAGAAACAAGTCAATTTATCTGACGGTTTTTGAAATATTTAATTTTTTCAGTTACGTGGTGCAATAATATTTTGAATTTTAAGAGTTTTTTTTAGAACTAAGCGCAAAATAGGTACAAACTACCCATTTTTAATCAAAAACTTAAGGAAATATAGGTATAAAAAGCCAATAAACTATTTCAAGTTATGCTAATGGTTTATAATTAGGTAAATCTTTAGAAATAAAAATTTTTAGTGCACTTCGTAATATTTTTAAATTAGGTTAATTTATTAACTCAACAGTTTTGTTTTTTGTTTAATTGTCTTTACAACCTAAAGAAAAACATATACTTCTTATATTGCTACAAAAAAGAAATAGTAGGTACCAGCAATACTGATTTTTCTGGCATGTAACTACCCGAGAAGTTTATATTTGACACTAAATAAATCAGATAATCATAAATAGTTTTGCCTTATTTATTAATTTGTTTTAATAATTTATTTATATGTAGCATTTTAAAGAATTTATATACTATTTTTTATTTACCTGCTAAAAAATAAGTTTTCTCCCTTACTAGTTTTAATAATCATTTCTCTGTAGGTCTTAAAAGGTTTAAAATTTAAACGATATACTGCTTTCCTATCATTTGCATCTTAACAAGTTTATTTTATTATTCTTCTTTTTTCATATAAGTAATTTAGTGTTTTTTGGTGAGATGAGTCTGAATGTGTTTTATGATTTATTAGATAATGGCATAGTGTCGCAATCTGTGCAAGCATTCCTGAAATATTTTGTTTATTTCTGTTAAGCATTCTTTAAATAAAAATATTATCGGTTTAAAGGTAAAAGTTACCAAGTACATATTGTTAAAAAATTGATTGGAGATTTTAAAATTATTTATAGTATATGTTTTTTGTACAAATAATTTACTAGTTACATTTATGACATTCAAAAATCTTTATTTAATTATAATACATAAAAAATAGTATATATCTTTTCTTTTTCATCACAAATTTTGTATAAGAACGTTGCTATTCCCTGAACCTTAAAATGTCACTTACTGAGTTATACCTTCCTTAAAGCCGACGATATAATAAAGTCCTTAAATTATGCGTGTATTTAATTTTTCTAAGTTAGGTATTAAAAGATAGTTATAATTTTAAACTAATGAATACCTTACTTTTAAGTCCACAATGGATTGATTATCTTTAATAAAATTATATCTTCAGAAGCCTTATTAGTCAACAAATAAATTGGCCAAATGTATGTAATATCAAATAAAAAAATATATCAGATATCAACAATAAGCGGTTTTTTAAAAAAGTTAAAAACACCCTGTGTATGGGAAACAATGCAATGTTAAATCCATCTTTTAAAACACTTCGTTTTAAATTTGTTAATGTAGGATCTCCGCATATTTTTTTCAACATTCTGTACCACCCTGTATATACGTTACATATTAAGTATAAATAATAAGTAGTCGGGTAGGTACTGAACAATAAAATGTTACTTAGTGAGTTAAACCGATGATATAATGAAGTCCTTAAATTATGCGTACTAACTTATTTTTAATTATTTATTTAAAATATAAATATATTAACAATACTAGAAAAAAACAATCTTTAAACATTTTGAACAAATAAGTTTTATACATTTTGGTGCACTACATTTTGCAAATTAAATCGGGTTAAAGACATGAGTTGTCTACTTATTATTCAAGTCCAATCACTGATGGTATTTAAGCTAAACTTATACTTTTATTTAATGGCTGAATAAAACAAATACGTCGCGTCAGGCAGTCAAAGTGTTACAATTATTCCTACTCATTCTAATTAGCTACAGGTAATTGGCACATACAGTATATTTACGGACTTACTATATCTACCTGTATAAATTATAGTTTTTAATGTTTCAAAAAAAAAAAAAAATTATCAAATTTTTACTTGGTCTTAAAAAGCTAAAATAAAAATTGCCCTATGATATACAGAATGCTTAAAAAACGCAAAAATGTTATTTTCAAAAAAAATATATATATTTTTTGAAAATGTTTAATAAAAAAGCAAAATTAAAAAAAATCAGTTTTTCCTTATTGCTTGTCATTTCTAAAGAAAATAATTGGTGTCATCTAAGATAAATATTTTTTGGTTTTTTTTTAAATAATTAAATTTACTTTTTATATGCATAAAATATTCCGTAAAATTTAAGTGTTTGTAAGTAGTAACAAAAATCTTTTGTCTCCCCGTGGCGCAGTGGACAGAGCTTTGATCTTCGAAGCCAGATGTCGCCGGTTCGATTTCCAGCAGGGGAGACATATTTAAGTAGTAGTTATTTAAAAATAACGACCGTGGTGGCCCTACCGCGTTGTCTAAAAGGTGCTGTGAAATGCATAAACTGCATGTTTCAGTGCTTGAACAACGTTGACGGAACAGGGGGAACGATGGGTTAAACATCTAATAACCCGACACCCACGGTACTCTGGTATTTAAGCATATGCCTTCGTGATATGTCAAAAAGAAAAAAAAGTAAGTATCTAGTTAAAAATATTAATAACCGATTTTTTTTATATCCCAAAGTACCATGTTCGTTATTTTGAATTAACCTGTATATTATAGGGTAATTTTTTTAAGCCCCTTTTTTACTCAATTGATTTGTTTGTAATATTAACCCTAATTTTCTTAAGAACCTAAGAAACTTAAAGTAATATTTTTGCGATTTTAAATCACCCTGTATAACTTACGGCGAATTTTATTGAGCTTTTGGCATTTTAGCATTTCGGACAAAGCAAAATTTTTAATGAAGAATGATTTTTTTTTGAAATAATAAAAATACCATTTTTTACAGGTATACAGGGTGTCCGCTAATTAATGGTACACAGAAAAACAAGAGATACCTTATGCCAGAAAATTCAGAATTAATCAAACATACCTATATTTAAATGTTAATAATAAGGAACATACAGGATGTCAAGGTAAAAAAATAAATAATTTATTTTAATAATTTTTGATATGTTTTGAATATTTTAATAAAATTCGGTATCCAGGGGTTTTTCAATATGAGCTATTCACATCTCATATTATTTTTTATGTTTAAACTAAAGGGAGCTGGCAACACTATTTAATTTCTCTAAAACGTCCCAACCTTTTTGTGCTACTCTGTACTTCACATCTAAGTAAACCAGTTAAGTCCCCTATGCTTTATAAGTAAAAAGGTATGTAAGAGTGGCTCCAAGCAACCGTTTTTGAGATATTAGCATTCAAGTGATTCAGTTTTACCAAAAGTATATATAAGAGTAGAATTTATAATTGGTTTATCATGAAGCAGTTGTAGTTATGGCTAATACGCTGTTTTTAAAGGCAGGTTTTGGACTCCTTAAATTCAGATATCTGGTAAACGGTTTTTTAAAGCCATTCTTACAACGTATACAATTTCTGTGTAGAATCTATGTTGTTTTAGTGTACTATTAATTAGCGGACACTTCATATATTTGAGTCCATCCGTGGACACATCGTATATTGCTTTACATTGACGGTAATTTAGAAGTTCCTGACGCACATAAAGTTTCTTATTTTTTAATTATTGTATTTTTAGTATACACAAAGAACATAAGGTAAAAACCCCTATTATAGGACACTGTCCATATTTCTAATTCATCCTGGAAAAATATTAATTTAAATAAATAATACGACATTATACAATTTTAAATTAATAAACACACTTTGTCATAAATTTTAAAAAGTTGCGCGGTGATTTGTTGCTAAAAAGTTATAAAAAGGAAATGTTAAAATACAATTTGGCTTATTTGGTCTTACAATCATGACTAAAAAGAGGTACATGTATGCATACTAAATTTTAATAATTTTTTAAATAATTCAATGAAATTAAAGGGTTAACGATATTTTAAATTACAATTTGTAAATTAACTGAAAGCAAAAAAGTCATAGACTTTATTTTTTTATGCTTTTATGCGTTTTAACAACATTTTATATTTAAGTGTACTATTATATATATAGTATAATACCTACATTTAAAACCTTATTGTACACCGTATTACATGAGACACTTTATTGAGTGTCCCATGTAATACGGACCCTTTGTCCTAGTTATATAAGACACCTTATATTTATAAAGTTATATGCCAATAAGCGATTTTTTTATTCAAATAGTATAATTTCTATAACATAGAGAGTACAGATTTCAGCACAGACTTTATTATTTTCCTAGAAATAAGTATTTTATGTTAAATAACCTAAAATCAACCTTACCTAAAACCGTAACATTGAGACAAAGAGCATTGACCTGCTTGCATTTAAAAAAAAATTCAACTAAATATTTTAAGTAATTTATCAAAAAAAAAAAAAATACATTGAATTATGGAATCAAATAACAGATTAGCTTTATTTTAATAATGGAGCAGAACCATATAAAAAGTAGTTTTTTGTTGACTATAGATAATCGAACATCAAAAAAAAAAAAAAAAAAAAATCAACTCTGCCTCTGGTAGTGACTGGGTGGATTGAGGAGCTCAGAAACTGCCAGTGCCGGTCCCAAGCCCGGATAAAGGAGGAGGGTTGGTCGTGAGGCTAACTACCCCACACCGGAAAAACAACATAAGTTATGAAACAAAACGACAAGCCTCGGAATAGGACGGATCATAGAAGACGACGTAAGCAATGTGCATGGAACATGACTCTAGGAACATGGAACGTACTCAGCTGGTATAGACCAGGTGCAGCTAAAAGAACCATAGAACAACTCAAAAAGTACCAAATCGACGTAACAGCCCTTCAAGAAATTAGATGGCCGGAGGAGGGCACACTGATGATGGACGGATACACAATTTTTAACGGAGGAACAATGAACAACAAACATGAGTTTGGAACAGGCTTTGCAGTAAACTCAAACTTCGTAGAACAAATATTAAACTTTAAAGCAGTAAACCACCGGATTAGTAGTATCAGAATCAAAGGAAAATGGCACAACTACACACTTATATCAGGACATGCACCAACAGAAGATAAAGAAGAAAGCGCTAAAGATGAATTCTATGACCAACTTGAACAAACCATAGATCTAGTCCCAAAACAAGATATGCTGATACTGCTAGGAGATTTCAATGCAAAAATTGGAAGAGAAAGAACATTAAAACCACACATAGGAGAGCACAGCCTACACGAACAGGCAAACGACAATGGTCAACGTTTAACCAACCTGGCTGCTGCTAATAATCTAATAGTAATGTCAACAATGTTTCCTCATAAAAACATTCATAAAGAAACATGGATATCCAATGATGGGAAAACAAGAAACCAAATAGACCACGTACTAGCAAATGCAAGATATGCAAGAAACATACTAGATGTTAGGAGCCAAAGAGGAGCAGATGCCACATCAGACCACCTCCTGGTGAGAGTAAAAGTACGGGCAAGAATAAAATAGGATATAAGAATGCGAGAACAGTCGGAACGGAAAGGATGGAACGCCGAGATACTGAGTAGGGAAGAAACACACAAGCAGAAATACCAAGCAGCAATAAAATCACAACTGGAACAAAATGTCATACAAGGAGAAATAGGTGTAGAAGAATGCTGGAACAAGATTAAGGTGTCGATTGAGAATGCAGCGGAGAAAACGTTGGGCAAGAAGGAAACCACAAAAAGAAAACAATGGTATGACAAAGAATGTCAAATAGCACAAGACAATAAGAACAAAGCCAGAGTAAAAATGCTACAGTGCCCAAGTGACGATAATATCGAACGGTTCAACACACTGAGAGCCGAAACAAGAAAGCTTATAAGAAGGAAGAAGGGAGAAACATACAATGCAGTTATAACAAATATAGAAAAAGAATCAAATGCAAATAATAGCCGGAAATTCTTCAGGGAGATTAAGAACATAAAGAAAGGATATATGCCACGGACCAACATACTAAAGAAAGAAAACAATGATCTCATAACAGATATAACAGAAATCCTACAAACCTGGAAAGAATATTTTAACAACCTACTAAATATAAGTAACACAGATTTTATTGCAGAAACGTACCAGGGACCAGAGGAACAGGTAGAAATTCCATCAATAACGGAGATCAAAAAAGCAATCGTCCAACTAAAAACAGTAAAGCCCCCGGTAGCGACAACATAACCGCGGAACTTATTAAATATGGCGGAGACCAGCTACACGAAGCTATACGAACTCTAGTGGTAAATA
Source organism: Listronotus bonariensis (assembly GCA_014170235.1). Classification (NCBI taxonomy): domain Eukaryota; kingdom Metazoa; phylum Arthropoda; class Insecta; order Coleoptera; family Curculionidae; genus Listronotus; species Listronotus bonariensis. The sequence goes on from JACEGR010002831.1 coordinate 56,536, forward strand.
TATGGAAAGCAGAAGAACTCCCAAAAGAATGGAATGAGGGGATAATTATCCCAATTCATAAAAAAGGAGATAAAGCTGTATGTAAAAATTACCGGGGAATAACGTTGCTAAACGTAGCCTACAAGGTACTATCTAACATTCTAAGAACCAGAATAGCCCCATATGCAGAAGAAAACGTCGGGGACTACCAGTGTGGCTTCCGACCAAAAAGATCAACAGTAGATCAGATATTCACTATTAGGCAGCTTCTGGAAAAGAGCTGGGAATTTAACAAAGATGTTCATCAGCTGTTTGTGGATTTCCGCCAAGCATATGATAGCATTGTAAGAGATAGTATATGGATTGCTATGGAAAGCATAGGCGTGCCAAGAAAGCTCATTAATTTGACCAAAATTTGTATAGAGAACGCAAAAGCAAAAGTAAGAATCGGTAAACACACCACAGAAACATTCTCTATAAACAACGGTCTAAAACAAGGCGATGGCTTATCACCACTACTCTTCAACATAGTGTTAGATATGGCCATCAAGAAGGCTAACATAAAACTGAAAGTTTTCTCAAACCAGGGCCCCGAAATGATCCTAGCATATGCAGACGACATCGATACCGTAGGCAACAGCACTACTAAAACAAAGGAAATGTTTATCAAAATGGAAAAGGAAACCAAAAAAGTAGGACTTAACATCAATGAAGAATACATGCACGTAAACCGAAGAGCAGGTAGAGATAGAATAGGGCAGAACATAACTATGGACACATACAATTTTGAATGTGTGAAAGAATTCTAATATCTGGGGGTCAACATAACGCACGACAACGATATGAACAGTGAAATACACACACGAATACAAAAAGTTAATAGGTGCTTTTTTGCATTGCAGGAGCTATTAAAATCAAAACTGCTGTCTAGATCGGCGAAAATCCGTATATATAGGACAGTAATTCGACCGGTAATAACATATGGCTCAGAAGCCTGGACCATCACAAAACAGAACGAGCTATTATTAAGACGTTTCGAACGCAAGATTCTGAGAAGAATATATGGGCCTACAGTAGATGCAATAACGGGACAATACCGCATCAGGACAAATGAAGAATTAAAGCGCTTATATAACCAACCAAGCATAATTAATGAAATAAAAGCCCAAAGACTTAGGTGGGCAGGACATGTCCAGAGAGCCCAAGACGAACGTCTTATTAAAAGGATATGGGAAGAAAACCCGACCAGCAAAAGACCCTTAGGCAGGCCTAGACTTAGGTGGAGGGACAACATCACCAGAGACTTAAATATATTAGGAGTACGAGACTGGAGAAACGAAATGCTAGACCGGAAAAAATGGAGGCAGGTTGTTAATGCAGCGATGACCCACGAAGGGTTGTGAAGCTACAGAGAGAGAGAGAAAAAAAATCAGAAACAAAGTACGATCCGTAATTATTGAAAAAGTTTTAATAACAATCAATGACACAGACTTGCCTTTGGAAAAACCAGTTTTTAAATTATAAAGTATATGTTTTGATTTTAAGTTAAAAAAGAATTCTTGAGTAAGTAAAATATGTCTAGACAATGGTATTATATTCAAACCGATAATTGTATTGCAATTTAAAGGTTAAAAACTTTTAAACCCATTATTTACGTAAAGTTGTTTTTATATTAGTCGACCTGTGTTGATTAATAATTTGTCGTTAAACTCGTTTAATCTACAAAAGTTTTTTATTTATCACTTAAATACTTCTAAACCTTCTTAATAGCTTTTATAATCCCAAATTATTGATAAATAAACAAGTGAAAATAAGTTTCCTTCACGACCGTTAAAAAAATACTGTTTTTTAATCATTAACATAAAGGTAAAGTACTTCATTTTAGTACACTATATAAAGTGTTAAAAAAGGTAACTTTTTTTAAACACTTCGAAGCTTTTTCTCGCACTTTATATTAGTGTTTTGTTTTAATGCCTACCACAATAAACTTAAATTTCAATTTATGCAATGTAACAGTAAACGCGACATCAACTGAATGAAACGGTCAAGTTACCTTTGATTTCTTTTAGTTCATATGTAACTAGTTTTAAAATTTGACAGTTTGGAAATAAATTTAATAAAAATTATTAAAAATTTATAGTAATAATGAATTTGGATAACTAAGAAATTGAAAAGAAATTTATACTGTTTTGTATTATTTCTACAAAAAGTAAGTACATGCAATTTTCTAAAATTAAATAATAAAAGCGTAGTTATAAAGAGGATAATTTTCTTTAAAAAAATAGGGAGGCTATGATTTTTTGTTGCAATATAATGGTTGTGCTGCCAAAATTAAAATTAATAACTTTAGATAAACAGGAAATTTTTATACGGTCGTGGAAAAAATATAGTATGTCACACATGCATAAAGTGTCATTTCATTTACTCATGGGATTGCCGCACTCGCCTGACGGCTCGTGCTGTCAAACTTTTCATTTGTCAAAAAAGTATCTCTTTATGCACTTGTTACATAAATTACTATTATTGATTATGTCTGTCTCGAAAATATGTACTTGCATCATGAGACAATGGGAGCATATGCTTTTTAGTGTCTCATAATAGGGACATTAAGATCCCTATAAAAATCTTATTTTACAAACTATTAGTATCGATTTGTTAATCATAAAGTTTCTGTCTAATGCAATTAAACCTATATTTGTTTTCCAAATGGACTTGGTATTGGAAAAGTGTTGAACCTACAGTAAAATATGTCCTATATTCGGGAATTTTACCTCAATATTTATAAAATACTTTTTTATTATTTATAGAACTATTTACTACAAGCTACAAAATAAAAGTTTCTTTATTATAAATTATTTTACAACCTTTAAAATCTTTTAAATATTTTTTTATCACCGAAAGTGACAAAAATCCTCTAACAATTTATATTTTTTTAGTTTAGCCAGACACTGCTTTCTTTATCTTATTAAATTTGTCAATTCCCAACGTCTACAGCTTTTTCTTTAGCTCGATTTTTCTTGAAATTCCTTTTTAAGAAGCGCTATAAACACGATATATTTGGTAATATCTGTACTTACTTTGTGTGTACAGTGTGCGAATTATTTAGTAAAAAAGCCAAAGAGAAAAAGCTTTAAAGGTGGTAGGTTTGAGTGCAAAGTATGCAATAGCACCTTTTTTCGCAATATTATACTTGTATCTTATATTTATATTTTAGTTTTTAGGAAGTCACCACTGATCTCGATGGATTGACAATGTTATAACCTGCGCGAAACAAAAGTTACATTTCATGGGCGAAAAAACGGTTTGTGCGCAAGCCAGTTGAGGCTAAACGCACTAGGCGCCAAACAAACTATCCACATTATAGGGAAAAATTTGTTGACGGCGTCCTGGTTTTCTGTTTGAAGTACGGTAGCTAATGAGCGTTACGGTCAGACCTCGGACGAAGGGTACGGGGTGCCGGTGTTTATTGCTTAAATATCCGAACAAATACTTCTTAAGTCGCTCATTGTGGAAATAAAAAAGCTTGTCAAATTTTTGACAATAATATTGTTTGCTGATGCGACAAAAGGTACACAGGTTTTACCGCCAGGTAGGATAAGTAATTATTTTTCAGTAGCATGAGCAAATATTAAAAAATTAGGAAATTATTTCCAAATAAAAAAGTATCCTAAATTTTATACAAAGAAACAAAGTTGGTGTTAAATAAATCGGGTTGTGGAATGTTTCTTAAACATCATGTTTTTTTTTAATTTATTTAATTAAAGCGTTAAAAAAATGAGTTTTAGATATTGTTTCTGTTCTTTTAAGATTTGCAAAAAACAATATAATACTAGAAACAGATGTTTATAAAATATATTGTTCAGTTTTTGCAAACTTAGTTTGGTTTAAAGAATTTAGGATAAATTTAGTAGGATTTAGTAATGTATTTTATTTTAAAGCAAAGTTAGGTTTTTTGTTATCATTACACTGTTTAAACTGCATAAAAAAATTGTACTAAAGTGCATTATTTGGCTTTTTACTTAATCACATTTTTGTAACACGTATTTTAAAAAACCCAACTTTGAAGTTTTAAAATGCTCCAAGTTTAATACATTTTTAAAATAATAAATTTACTTTTAATATATACAGGGGGTTACAGAACGTTGTTAAAAAATCCAGGGCAAATTCTACTATTAAAAATATAAAAAATATACAAGCATGAGTCCGATAGTGCATTATTTCTTAGATACAGGGTGTTAAACTTCGTTTTTTATTATTATGTAGGTATGTAAATTGTTTTTAATCCAATTTTGATAGAATTTGGCAGTGTTTTTTAACACGCTTTTATTAACTTGGGTTGTAACTATCCATCTATCTATCTATCTATCTATGTAACGGAATCTTTGAGCCTAATTTTAACCAACTTCCAGCTATTCGATTTCTTTGAAACCTTGCACACGTGTCAAGGACCGATGAAGATGCAATAATTTAAAAACAGTATCCCGTTATCTTTTTTGAATCGCCAGGAAAAAAATTCCATTATATTATAAAAACAACACCTAGGATGCCATCTGTTGGCAACTTTTCAAACTTTGCTATTAAATGAAGAAGAAATTTTTTAGTTTTTACACAATATGGTTAGTTGCACCATGAGTGTTCAATTTTTATGAACAATAAAAATATAGAGTTAGTTGCACCATTAGTTCAAGGATTCCATAATAAAAATTACATTATGTGTAATGTATACATAATACATAATGTGCAATTAATAAAAATTAACATTCTTTTTTGGATCGCCAGGAAAAAAATTTTCCTTTATATTATAAAAATATAAAAACAACACCTAGGTTGCCACCTGTTGGCAACATTTCAAACTTTGCTATTAAATGAAGAAGAAATTTTTTAGTGGGTTGCAATATATTGGCAACGGTCCAAACATTGCCTGGATTGCCATCTGTTGGCAAAATTTCAAACTTTGCTACTTAATGAAGAAGAAATTTTTTAGTGAGTTGCAATCTGTTGGAAAAATTTTAAAATTTGCCACTCTTGTTCATTAAAAAATTTTTTCGCCATGTTGTCAAGAGTAGCAGAAACTAAAAAATGAAAAATAATTAATAGTTTAAAAACTAAAAAACACGCTTTTATATGCAACCGAACTAAAAATTAGAAAATAATTTTTCATTAAAAAAATATTGTCATTTCATAGTAAAAAGCGTGGGGTGATAAATATATTAAATGTTATAATTATTATATTTGCAAATATCTATGATGGAAAAGTTATGAAAAAATAGTAAAATGCACCCCACGCTTTTTACTATGAAATGACAATATTTTTTTTAATGAAAAATTATTTTCTAATTTTTAGTTCGGTTGCATATAAAAGCGTGTTTTTTAGTTTTTTAAACTATTAATTATTTGCAATAAAAGACTATATTAGCTCAAAAGTTTAAGAGCTTAAAACAATATATTTTAACATAATAAATCTAAATAAATTATAAAACTTTTACACAAGTCAGTGGCGTATCTTTTTTGTCTGAAATATTCGTTGAGTTAAGCCACTGGATTGGGTAAATTTAATTAAATTGGATCTTAAGAAACCTTTTAAGTCAATAAATAAATTTTTAAAATTTATGCAAAATCAAATAAGAAATAAAAAGATATCAACAAAAAGTGATTTTTTAAAGAAAATACCCCATATTTGGGAAACAAAGCATTTTCGGATCCATGTTTATATAAATTTTGCTTTATATTTTTTTATGTAGAAACTGTGCTCAATATTTTTTTACAACATTTTATAACACCCTGCAAATACTATGTATTTAGTATAAATAACAATAGTGGGGTGTTGGTTAAAATAAAATATTTAATAAGCAACAAAAAGACTTTATTTACTGAACATTTAATAATTTAGTAATAAATAACAAAATAAATTAATTTTCTCAACTCTGACTACAATTATTTATTTCTAGATTTGTCCTTTGTAGGCCATTTCGGCAGCATATCTTTTATTTCTGTAGACTGGTGCTCCATAAACGGGTGCAGGAGCTCCATAAATGGGAGCAGGTATGGCTTGGGGTATTACCTGGGGTGCGATGAAATCAATGTGATGATCGTCTACGTGGGGGTAGTGGACGACTTCATATTGCTAAAAGAATATTCATAATAAGATTTCAAAATTTAAAAACAATTTTTATAAACATTTTTATCTATATTTTTTTGTGTATTCAGCAAGAAAAACATCAATCTATAATATATAATAAAAATTTCTATCAATAAAATTTTATCAATAACTGGTAATTAACTAAACAAACAATTTATTTTAAATCGCATGCATTTTGCAGGGTATCCTTCTATAAATATGTTGATAGTTTAACAACTTGTAAACAGATCACATACTTTTGTATTTTCTTAATCAGTAATATACTACGCAGTCAGGTTACAGGGTGGTATAAAACTTAAAATATATTTTAACCTAAACTATTTATTTTAACAATTTAAAATAAAATACCGGGTGTCAACGAATTAATTGGACATCCATAACTGCTAGAGTATTAGACATATTAAAATGAGGCTTGGTATAGGTTAATTTTATAGAAAGAGGAGAATCTTCGCAAATATTTTTCACTTTTAGACATTTCCGGTTTTACCGGAAATGGCTTCAATTTAAAATGTTTTGGAACACCCTGTATATTTTATTGGTTTTTGGGTTCCTAAGAAAATTCTAAGCCAGAATGTGACATTTTATAATAAAGTTTTTAAGCCAACTTAATTTTTATTATTGCATTTAGGCGGCCATGACTGGACTCAAATTAATCTAGTGATTCTATATGATGTTGGAAAAATACAATCGCAAAGTTTTAGTAATTAATATAAAAATAAGAATAAAACAATTGGGCAAATTGACATTTTCGTGTCTAACTAATATTTTTCAAATGGCAACCCTTTTAGAAGAGCCCTTTTAAATGAAGGATTTTTTTAAATCAATATTAATGGATCATTGCCTCCTAGATGCAATACTACAATGCTTAAGTTATACAGTGACCATCATAATTGTTGAACAATATGCCATATGGTTCAACAATTATGATGGTCACTGTATAACTTAAGTCCACAAAATTTAAGGCTCAGTTTTACAATTGTCACATAAGTTCCATAACTTAACCATTTTAGTTGAACTGGTAGCTCAACTTGCTTATTTAGGCAACTTGCTTATAATAGGACGATCCAACACGTTTATAAAAACATAATATCAGTCTACCTTTAAATATCGTATACGAGAATCGTGTTCGATAAAAGTAGTATGTATGCGGTCGATATAATAATATATTGCTAACAAATAAACGCTAAACATGACAAAAAAATATTTAATATAGATAGGTTTATGTATCAGTGGATATTAACTGACCTAAAGCTTAGGTGGCCTATATTAGCCTAGGCACTAAAATCCATTTTAAGATTAACTTTAAAACATAAAGAAGATATCCACATACATTAAATTAATTAATACCTATTATGTACAGGGTGTCACATTTTGGTTGCAACTATGAGGTATTCAAGTTATTATTAAAGATAAAACCATGCGGTTTTTGCGAACTCTAAACTACTTTTTTGTAAAATAACAGTTGCCTTAAATCAAACCGTCATAACCTTATAAGTTTCTGAGCTGCAGGACGATTGTGAAACATTTTTGCATTCCCAGGTACTTCTTGTCTCTTAGTTAACTAATAACTTATTAAAAAGGTTAAAATTGTTTTTTACAAGACATTTTACTTAGTGCAGAGGCGTAGTCAGAAGTTTATACATAGTTTATTACAATGTTATTTTTTCTTCTTAGAATAAGAACAAATATTAAGTCTATACTTACGGGAGGTTTTACAAATTTGGAAAACAAAGCGACGGCACCAGTAAGTACCAACGAAATAAGTCCCAATGTCAAAGCCTTCCACGTTTTCAAGGCAATTAGTCCTAAGGCAAGAGGTACAAGGAAGGCAGTTTTAAACTTGAGCCCCAGTAGGAAGGGAAAAATTACCTTTTTCACTATCTTTGAGGAACGTCCTAAAAATAAATAAATATTATAAATTTGAGTATTTCCACCATACTAAGAAAAATACATATACTCTATTTCATAAATACATAATTTGTACGAGTTAAGTTAGAATGGGTCACCCATATAAAATGTATGTTTTTCCTTTGAATATATGTATATGCCAGATTTTTTTAAACCTTAGTAACTTTATTTGTTTTCGGTTGCGAAAGAAAAAAAATAATCATTTTTCCTAAACCAAATACTAAAACACTATGTAAATTTGTGTAGCCATGAAATACTAAAAATATTTTTGTACAAATATTTGCTCTCTCTTTGTTAAATATTTTTGAAAATAATCTTAAATTAAATTAAATGATAATTGAACAGGTTTTTTACTTATATATTGACACCCACATACAACGATAACCAAGAAGGATTAAAGAAACTTCTTGTAAGACAGTAATATAGTTTGAAATGAAATTGTGTTAAAGAGTGTTTAATATTTTATTTTACTGAAAAAAAATTTTCAACTAAATTTTTATTCTAAAAATTGTTTAATTTACAAGGGCGTTTTCACCACCTTAAACATTTTAAAACCAAATACTAAATCACTACACCGAAATCTTTGGACAGATCAAAATAGAAGGATGTATGTAGATATCACAAACCGATATTAAAACAGTGTGTCAAGGAATACTAAATATGGTGTCAAAGTCTTAAAAAAGATATTGTTTATAAAAGTATTGCATGTCAATGTTTAGTCTACTGCTAAGAAAAAAATAATCAGGTGTGTGGAGATATTTATAAGGAATTGCTTGTAAAGGCAGTAATAAATATCTGCTATTTGCTCTGAGTTGATTTTGTAGTAAGTGTACAGTGTAAGTCTGTACAAAATGTTTCCAATAGACTCCTTGGTCCAAAATACAACGATTTAACGCAATCTATCTTAGTCGAAAAATTAATCGTTTTGAGATATATGGTATCAACGTTTTTATGTATTCTTCTTAAATTCTTTTACAAAATTCACTATACGGAGTTTTTTTAGATTAAGGAATCTAAAGCTATTCATATTTTTGTTGTTAAATTTAGACGGAGCCACCTGCAGTACTGTGCTTTATTCAAAGTGTCATTTTTGTGCGTCGGTATATTATGATTCTAGTAAATAAATGTTTTCTTCAAAAATTTTTGCACAAAAGGTAAATATGATAAATATTTCTACGAGCAACCGTTTCTAAGATACTTTGGATTAAACGTTTTATTTTACATAAAATATTTTCATTTGCATCCCTTACGCTTTATTTAGAGCACGCGGGTTTTTCTAAAAGGTCTGTACAAATTGGTATTGCAATTTCCTTGCGACAAAATACAACGATTTAACCCAATTTGTCCTTAGTTAAGAAGTTGATCGTTCACGAGTTACAGGGTATCCAATTAAAAAAATAAATGGTATAATTTACACCCTGTATCTTGCAAACCAGCAACCTTTCTACAGAGGTAAATTACATTAAATTGTTGTGTTTTGGCCCAAAGAATTTGTAGAAGCATTTTGTACAGACTTTTGGACACTACCAGGTGGCCTAGATAAAACGTGAATGATTGCAATGGCAAACTTTTGCATGGAATAAAATGTTTAATCTGAAATATCTCAAAAACGGTTGCTTGTAGCGATATTTATCAAGTATACCTTTTTGTACAAAAATATTGGAAAAACAAAAATTCTCATCCTAAGATTATAATCTACTGGAGTCAAAAAAGTTATGACACTTTGATCTTAAGCAAAGAACTGCAGGTGGTTCCTTCTATATTTTACGACAAAAACATTGATATATTTTGATTTCCTTCTTCAGAAAACCTTTTATTACAAAATTTTGTAAAAAAATATATAAAAAAAAATAAATTAAAGATATTTCTAAAATAAAATGAGCACTTTGACATTCTGTATCTTGCAAACAATCAACTTTTTTGACTAAAATAAATTACCTTAAATCGTTGTATTTTGGTCCAAGGAATATGTGGCAGAATTTTGTACCGACTGTTTAGAGACACCCTATATAAGCACTTTGTATATTATATTTTGCCCTTTACTAAAAACTAAAAAGGTAACATAGTTTACCCTATAATACTAAAAACTAAAAAACCTAACAGAATTTAGGCCTGAATGTTTATTCTTATAAAAATATTCAATTCTTTTCGTATGATGTCGCTAAAGAAAACTTTTAAATAAAAAAAAACACAACACAAAAATATTATTAAATTCCTTATTTTTAAACTACTTAAGTTGTATGTTTGCATGCTTAAACTGTTTTTAAAAACAAATTTAAAGAAAAGAATGACGTATTGTTTTTGTTTTGTTGTTGCTTTAGTCTCCTTTTTATGCATTGGCAAAAATTCTCTATGAAAAATTTGAAGTGGCACAACGCGAATTAATTTCAGTTACCTGTGGCTGCTAAAGGAACCTGAATAGGTTCTGGCTGGACAAAACTTCTAGGAAGAAGACTAGTTAGAGGTCCATCAACTTTTAATCCAGAAGGGACTTTTGCAATGAGGTTATGTCCCACTAAAAAGTTATCGAAACGATCAAGAATGTTGTCTTTTTCAAAAGCACGGTCCTAAAAGTTAAAAAAATAATTAAATATGTTTTACCGAAAAATATATGTAATTAGTAATGTATTAAAAAATTTAAAAAAATATTATTTTATATTAAATATATTTTCTCATCCGCTACATGTTTCTGTTTTATTGCAAGTTAAGAAATAAGTAATTTTTTAACGATCTTCTATTATATAGATAAACGTAAGATATCGTAAATAAAATTATTTTTTTTTAAATGACCAGGATTTATACCTATAATCTAACAAAAAGAAAATTAAGGTATTATATGTTTTATTAGCAAATACAAATTTAGTTACATAATTAAAAAGTTATTTTTTTTCTACTCCTGTGTGCAAAGTAGTTACTTTGCACACGCTTCGTGTCGCTCGGCTAACTACTTTTGCGTAAGGAAAAGTATCGCTTTGCGTCCTTGTTAGGAAAATAACTATTTCCTTAGTACCTACATTTTATTTTTATCAGGGTAAGTCAAAAAAATCTATTATTTTTATTTTGACTTCTGACACTGAAAAATTTATTCCTAGGCACCTCCAGAGAATGCTCGGCAACAATGAGCCCTTAATTTTAATAGGAGATTCCCCCTTATAACAGTTTTGCATTGAACCATTTGTTAATCATGCATACTGGGTTAATTTCAAATTGGTATTTTTCTTTTAAATCTGTATAAAATGCAAGAAACTAAAATAATTTTTAAATAAAATTATGTCCGAAAATGATTTTTCTTCGAGATACAGGGTGTTAAAGTTTTAAGAAAAAAATGCCTTTTTAGTATAACTTTTCTACCACTCCCGGTATTTACACAAAATTAGGGACACTTTTTTAACCATTACATTTTATTTTTTGTTGTAAAAGTTTAAAACAAATCCAGTGGCGTTTATTGATTTTTTTCGAATCAGTATTATTTTGGAAATACTTTCATTTACTTTGGGGGTAATTTGGTTACCTTATATTTTTCCGTACGATGGACGTTTTTTGTTTAAAAAATATAAGCAATTTTGATAAATGGCAAAATCGCTAAAATCTGATATGGTATTTTATTTCTAAGTTAGGTTTTTGGGTGTGTAATAGTTACTTAACAACAAACACGTTTTAATATAAAATTGTAGTAATGTAAGTTGTTAACCTTACTTTAATACAAATTTAACATTAACGAATTTTACATACATAAAACTATATCAGATTTTAAATATTATGTCATGGATCAAAATGTCTTTCATTTTTTAAACAAAAACCGTTTGTCGTACGAAAAAATGTCAAAAAACCAAATTAATCCCTAAGTAAATAAGTAATTTAAAAAAGTAATAATTTAAAAAGCAGTGGCGTATTATGTTTTTTTTTAATTCAAAATAAATCTTGTTCGAATGCCACTGGTAAAATGTTTTTTGAACTTTTACTGCAAAAAATGTAGTGTAATAATCAAAAATAACTGTACCAAATTTTCTGCAAATATCTGGAGTGGTAGGAAAGTTATGCTAAAAAGGCATTTTCTTCTTAAAACTTGTACACCCTGTACCTCGGAATGAAAACATTTTTTGACATAATTTATTTAAAAACAGTTCTTAATTTCTTGCATTTTATACAGGGTTAAAAATACCAGCTTTAAAATAACCCTAAATAGCAAAACCATAAAAAAGTTATTTGTAAAAATATAAACACACTATAAAAAAATTTCCTATACTTTTTAATAAATCTCACTAATTTAAATATTTTTGTAGAGTCAAAAAGCAAATAATAAAAAAAAATTTGTAACTTACTGAAAAATAATTGTTGACAATTGAGTTTACAAAAATGGCCTCATACTTAAATAGCTCTCTTATACTAAGTTACAAACTTTAAAATAAAGAAATAGTTTTTCCTAAAATTCTTCAATTGATTAGGTACCTTAAATATCATTTTAATGGTTAGAATTATAAAAAAGGTGTAAAAGATCTTTTCTAAAAACAGAGTGTTTAGTTACCAGTAAAAATAATAGAAACTTCATCGTCAATAATTATTATTTAAAAATAAAAAACAGAATTTAAAACAATTTTTTTTATTCTTCAAAATTCGAGCTTGAATTTTTCTTAATTTCTTTTTTATGAAACGTTAATTTTTTTAGAAAAAGCTTTGAGTTTTGCTTTATGAATAACAAATCGTGAGATATGATTTTTTGTATGCGACTAAGAAACATATGCAAACCGTAATAAGGCGGTAAGGTGGATCTTCCAAAAAAAAATAAGAGCTCATTGTTGCCAAGCATCTTTAAAGGTCAGAAGTAAAAAAAAACGTTATTTGACCCACCCTAATTTTTATATAATAAATTTATTACCTGAGCTTCTTCATTTCCATTCTTAACTAACACTAGATCTTCAGTAATTTTTATACTTCTTTTATCTCCAACATAACTGATCCAATTTGTAGCTTTTTGTTGCGCACAACTTATGGAAAAGCTTTGTAAACATCTGTACATATCTTGCAAAACATCTACGGCAGAGGGTTCTGCTAGGGCCACATGTGCGAGCCCTAACAATATTAAATATTTTAACCCCGACATTTAAAAAAATATATTTGTCTTTAACTATTGTGCGTAAAAGCTACCGTTATCAGTATTAGTACTTATTAATGAATGACAATTACATTGATATGCAAGAAGTTTTATAGACTAAGTAGTAGACGGAAGTAGAAATCAAAGGTATTTATTAAATATAAGGTATTGGAATGTGCCAAATTGTGACCCCAATGGTATTGTATGGTGTAGTGGAGTAAATACTTTATTAATATCAGCTGTAGGGCCTTTTTTGGTAAGTTTTGCCTACTAAACTAGATCCTGAATTTATGAATTAGGGCATAGGATTACTAATACAACGTTTTTTAGGAAGTGTTGATAAATTTCACTTTTTTCAACCTTTGTGTCTTATGTCTTTAATAGGTTTTATAAAGCTTATAGTTTACAAAATATACTTACATTGCAGCTAAAAGTGCTTTGGTAACCCTTAATTTAAATCATCACAGTAAATATTAAGGAAGAGTGAATACGCTTCATTTAGGGGTTATATCCCCTTAGAAGACCAAAAAATCCCATTTTTTAAAAATATTATCTAAAATGTCCTTTTATTTTATTATCATTATCATATAATTTGTATACTTTTAACAATATTTTAAAATATTTAATTTAAAAAAAATATATTTTGAAAGCCACAGTAGCCGATTTTTGGGTGCTCCTCTAAAAAAGACGTTTTGAGGTGACCACCATATCTCTCAACTGGATCACCTAAAATGAAAAAAACCAAACGTAAGTATCTAGTTTCACAAATGTACAATCTATAAATTGCTTAAGGGAATAATAAAAAAAAACTTTTTGACTAAATGGCGGTTTTCAAACACAAAAACCGATTATGGGCCCCAAATATGGGTCTTAAATTATTTAGTAGAAAACAAAAATTTTATTAAAAAATATATTGAAAAATTTAAAAAGATCAGGAAAGTAGTTTTTAAGAAATCGTGGTCACCGTCTTGAAAAATACTGTTTAAAAAAAAACACGTTTAAGGCTTTAGGCTAAACCCATATACTTAACTAAAAAAAAACAAATTCGCGGTTTTCTCCAAAATTGTTTAACGGATTAATTTTAAATATTTAGAGAATTAACTTGAATTTATGTTCTCTTGAAATATGCTTTGAAAACAAAGTTTTTTGTCATATAAAAGTGGATTTAATCGCTTAGTACCTATAGTTTTGTTGATATTTAAAATGTCTTTAAGATTAACTTATTTTCCTTTTGTTTATTATCAACAATTTTATTTTTTTTTAATTTCTAAAAACAAAAACAGGAAGTGTCTTAAAGTTACGAGAGTTAAGTGCGAAATAATAATAAAAATTTATAATTTAAAAAAATATCCATTAATAGCCCCTTTAGAAAGTTTAGAATTTATTAAACCAATATTAAAGATTTAAAATTACTTTTTATATTTTATTTCTTTCTACATTTTTAGACCCCCACAATACCCATAACTAAAGAAAATCTTAATATATGTTTACAAATAATCGTGGTCTTAATCATAATTTTAAGATGTTGGATGGGCAAAATAAATCAATTTTTTAATGTTGGTTTTTTATTTAATAAAAATTAAAAAAGTTGACATCCTTACACTAGGTCTAATTCGGTGATGAGTTTAGAAGACGAAACGCAAAACACAAGAATGAGGTCAGTAGGAATACAAAGAGATTACTCTGTAGATCTCTCTGAGTAATAGTGTCAACAAGTCCTACTCTGTATATGCTACTCTGTGCATCATCTATACCAGTGCCATTACCGTGTTGTGCTTGGACCCATCAGAGGTGCCCGTTCCGAATCACTGCACGGATCTCGTTTAGTGGAGGTCAAGCTGAACTTTCGCAAGAAAAGAAAATAGCTAGCTGGGTAAAGCCTTCTTTGACATCTGATGCCTCCATTCACGAACTAAACGGCCTAGCATCAGCAAGAACCGGACTCCGACAGGAGGGTGATGCATGATTTGCATACCCTGTAATCAGATGAGGGTCCTAATCCCTTCGTATATGGATTATATGACGAATTTTAAGCAAAAATTATTCCATTTAATTTTTTCGAATTCCTAACGGTGTCTTGAATTATTTGTGTTTAAAGTTACCAAGACATAAATTCTAGAGTAATCCAATAACATTTTTGTGTCCAGTTTGCATATAGGTGTAATTTAATAATTAGCACCTTAAGTTGTATTATAGGTTATTTGTTTGTAAATTGTCATGATTGACAGCTTATAATAAGGATCAACTCATCCAGAATATTCATGCAACTTTCTATGATATGAACAATAATATGGGGAACATCAACTGGGAACTAGAGCTACGACAATGGATTGATTATGCATTGCACAGAGCGGTGGTCATATTGAGCATTTTTAAGGTAATTATTTACAAACTGGACGCCCCGCCGATTTTAATAAAATTTGGTATATAGGGTTCTTTTGGGCGCTGATTACGAATCTAAAAGAACTTTTAGTCGGACTCGTTTTGTTCTCAAGATATACATCATCAGACTTGTTAACCAACACTAACCTGAATACACTATTTCCCGCCTTTTTTGTACTCAGTTCTTGATGAAAAGCGTCTAAAAACTCCATATTTCTATTAATTTTACCCGTTTTTTCATAAAATTATAAAGCTTTACTTTTAATCATTTTAATCGCAGTAGCCTTTGCGGTGCGATTAAAAATGAAGCTTTAGAATTTTTTGAAAAAAATGGGTAAAATAAATGGCAAAATTGGGTTTTTAGAGGTGGAAATCAAATATTATGTACCAATTTAGCAAAAAGTCAAGAATTAAGTGCCAAAAGAATGAGTAAATAGTGAATTTAGATTAGTTTTGGTTATCAAGTCTGATGATGATTATCTCGAGAACGAAACGAATCTGACTAAAAATTCATTTAGATTTTTAATTAGCGCCAACTAATCAAAAAATTACCGTATACCAAATTTTATTAAAATCTGCAAGGCGTCCGGTTCGTAAATAATTACCATTTTTAATAAGTGCACTGTCATTACGTTTCTATTAAAACAAATCAAATTTTACCTTAAGCTTTAAACTTTAAAGTCAAATCGTCGTCATCATCTTTGCTTAAAATTAGTCATAGAATTCATACTTAAAGTATCTGGGATACCTCGGCGGCGTCGGCCTCCTGTATATCCTTTTTGTTGCTTGTTGCTCTATACATTTTTAGTGTTTTTAAGGCTTCAAGAATAAATAATTTAACCAAGATTGCTATTTAGAAAAACAGAAATACAATAAATTATTTAAATTTCATTCAAAACCTAAAATTATTGCATCTTCTTTTTGATAATTAAATATAGTTGATTTAAATCTATGATAGTAATCATAGTCAGGGCCGTTCCTAGGGTCACTTATGTCGTGGTAGAAACACATTTTTTGCCTCCCCTAACAAAAACTGCAAATTTAGATATTTTTTTGGAAATTTTTGATGACCAAAAGAAAAAACAAGGTCCTTACTTTTAAAATCCATTTCTATTTAGCATTGTATTCCTTTCTAATAATTTTTAAAGAGCAAAAAAAGGGACCACATACACCTGTTACCGTACTTTCCTTCATTTAAAAACTTTCCGCCCTTTATTTTACAATTTTCCGCCCCAGCAAGGTTGCGCCCTGGTGGCTTGCACCACTTGCACCACCCTGCAGGTACGGCCCTGATCATAGCTACTTTTTTTTGTATTTATATCAGTGAATACCAAAATGTGTTTAAAATCCAACAAAAATTTTATATTTACCAAATATATCAGATATTTTTTTATTTAAATTAATTTTATTAAATATATGTTAAAAGTATACTGATTACAATTTGAAACATTAAAAGCTGGAAAATTTTCTCCTAACTACAGAAAATGCTTGGATAATAATTTCAGTCGTGCAAAAAATATTGTTTGCACCTTTGGCGTAAAGCACTTTTACGCTCACAGGTGATTGTTGCCTCGCGGAGCTCGGGCAACATCTATCAGTCGCGGGCGTAAAAGTGCTATTTTACGCCCTTGGTACAAAAATAAGTATTTAAGCTATTACTACATGACAGAGCTTTCAAACTTAACGCCAGAGTGTAGGTATTTCATTCAATGTATACTATGTTTAGGTTCTTTTATCATTTTTTATAAAACATAATTTTTAAATTTAATATTGCAGATTGTATATTTTGAAACTAGCCCCTCAAATGATACAAAAAGACCAGAAAAAGTCCAAAACTTTGCAGAATTTTTGCAATTTACTAAAAACTGGTATGTGTTAAGCACATTTTATAAAAAATGATAAAAGAACCTAAACATAGGGTAAATCACCCATTGATTGGCACCCGTAAGAAACCACCCTAACTAGAAGTAAATTTTTTATCTAATAAAATTTATATAACAAAAAAAACATTTATTTTTATAAAAATACACTTTATTAAACCAAAAAAACACTTATTTCCTAATAAAACAATAATATAACTAATAAAAAACAATATTAAATGAAAATTACCGGTTTCCTGGTGATTGCTCATACCACGCCCAAAGATTGGCAACCTAGTCATTGGCAGGGTGTTTTTGTCTGATTAATCAACTAAAAAGGGTTGACAAATAAACAATGCGGTAAATATTTAAGTTAAATTTTAACTCCCTCTGACTTAAAAATTACATAACTAAATAAAATAGTTAGGTGTATACATTTTATGTAAATTTTACGTATTTGTCTTTACTGTGAATACATTTAAATTTTAGAACAAGTTTTACAAATAAAATTTTTTACACTAAGATTCATTTTTATAATACAAGCTTGATGGTATTGTCTACCATAACAATTTTTGCACCTTAGGCCTGGTTTTTTAACAGTTATATTAAACGTACAAAAATAACATAACCCGCTAGTTATCTGGTTTTCTTTAAAGTATTCTTCAGCATTGAGTTCTGAAAAAAGTATATTTTTTTACAAATTTCCCGTTTTTGATTAATAACTAAATCTGATAAAATATTAATTTTTTGGTTGGGAGTGTCATTTAAAATGTTTAGATATGATCCATCTTTATATAATATACCCAAAGAACGTTGTTCTTGTCTTTTATTAACCAATTCTTGCTTTGAAACAGAATTTGTTACAACCTTTTTTTATTATCTTTTAAGATAGAAGACTTAATTTTTTTCTTAAGCTTTTCTTTATTCACATTTTCTTTTTTGTTGTTTTTCTGTTCTTTTTTACTAGTCTAGCTAATTTTCTATTGTTCTTTTCAATTTCGGCTTTTTCTTTTTTATCTTTTTTTCGGCCTGCGTTTTTTTCCAATTAGTCGATGAAATTATAAAAGAGGTTCTTTGGGTGTTTCGCTTATTTTTTCTTACAGGTGTTTTGGGCCAAAATAATGAGTTTTCAAACGAATCATTTTTTTTATCAATAATTTCTTTGTCACTTAAAGCACTACAGACAAAAGCATCCTTTTCTATTACTTTTATTTTGGAATTAACGTCACTAAAATCAGTTACCTCTGTAAAGTCACTAACAATAGTCTCTTCGTTTATGAATAAGCTCTCATCATTGTACAAAGTTGTATCAAGTTGGCCTGCATTTGACTCTTTATTTGCGATGATTTTGTTGGGCCAAACCGATAATTTTTTAATCAAATCATCATTTCTATAAATAATTTCTTTGTCACTTAAACCACTATAGACACAAGCATCCTTTTCTGTTAACTTCTGCTCGGTATTCATTTCGTCACTAAAATCAGTTACTTCTATAGACTCACTTGCATTAGTCTTCACGTTTATAAATAAGTTTTTATTATTGTACAAGGTTGTATTAAGTTGATCTGCATTTAACTCTTCATTTGGGACAGTCTTGTTTTTAAATGAGTCACTATTGATTGATTTAATTTCATCATCGCAAAATAAATTTTCCTGCTGTTTGTGTCTAACCCTTTGTACCTGCTCTTCTGCTTGCAGTAATAACTCCTCATAAGAAATAATAGGTACATCCTCTAAGTTAACCAGATTTGTTTCAGCCGGTTTGTTTGTACAGGTACATTTTCCCCTTTCTATGTTTTCCTGAAACATACGCCAAAGATGTAAGAGAATTTGGAAGTATTCATTTTGATCTTCGGTGTTAATTTTGTCGGAACTGATTGCTTCAAATTTTTTAACATTTTCTTGACCAACAGTATGAAGAAAAACTTCGTAACTTAAATGATGGCATGTGTAGGCTTTTTCAACTTCCTTTTCTTCCAAAAATTCTTCGTGAATATTAATTTTCTTTTTTCCAAGGCACTTTGTCATATCTATGGCTGCAAATGAAAAAGGATAGAGGCCTGTCGCACGAAATGCATTTATTATGCTTAATGGCTTAATGTTGTCTACAACTATCTTTAAAATAGGCGCAAACTTTTCCTTAGTCAGTTGTTCATTGGGATTGTCTCTTCTCCACTGCAAAACGCTGCGTTTCCAGTAGGTCTTAACTGGCTTAAAAACTCCTACATCCGCCGGCTGAAGAATCCTTGTGGCGTTAGGGTACAAAGCTATTAAAATTATCTGTAGTTCTTCGCATAAATTACATACTTCGAGGGTAAGGTGCGATGTATGACCGTCCACAAACAGGATTACTGGAAACTGGCAATTAACAGAAACTAAAAATGGATGAAAAACTTTGCTCAGGTAGTGATGAAAAACTTCAGACTTCATCCAACCGTTGTCACTTAGACCGATTCCCCATCCATTAGGAACGGATTCATATATAGCGGGTGGCAATCTTTTATAGGGGAACACGATCATTGGCGGAGTTGTATCTCCTGCGGCAGAAAACGTAAACATCACTGTAAGATTTGCTTTTGCCGCTGCCCTATCAACTTCGTACACGTTCTTGCAACCTTTTGGAGCTAATACTTTAGTTTCTTTTGGACCCAATAAAAACATGTTTCGTCTCCATTAAAGATTCTTTTTGCGTCTTTTAAAATTAAATCGTAACCTTTGGATTTTAGATAACTTTCTATTTCAGAAAACCATTTTTTAAATCTGCTGGTGAGATGCATGCACTGCTGGGGGTAACTGCTTCAGCCGTTCTTTGTGATAAATTGCTGTGACGCCTGAGGAACGCTTCATACCAATGATTGCCTGGTAGATTATTTACAAAAGGTGTGGTTCGATTTTTGCGGTCAAGAAACTCTTTTACAGAATATTGAATGTCTTCCTTCCTACGTGGAAATCCCTTTTTCTGGCATTCAATAATCCATTTTACTAAGACATCTTCTTCTGAAGTTGACAAAATAGTTGGTGGACCATGTCGGGCCTTAGTAAAATTTTCGGACAACCGAAACTGGATGGTAGCTCGTGGTACTCCATACAACTTGGACGCTTGGTTTTTTGAAACTCCATTTTCTATAGCCTTTAAAGCTAAAGACACATCTTTTTCGGAATATTTTTTGTAGTATTTAGAACCTTTTTTGACCTTTGGCATTTTACAATAAATATTGTAGGTACTTGAGGTGAACCTAGAAATTATAAAAAAAACCTAATCTCTGTCTATAAGACTGCCAATCACTAGATTAAAAAAAACAGTTAATCCAGTTATTGGCACCCTTGCCAATTACTGAAATTTGTTTGTTTTTTCAACCCAGTTATTGGCATGTCAAATTTTTAACAATATATAACTTTTTAGGTTAGAAAACGGTTTAAATAAGTTCAAAATTATTACCTTAAGTATTATAAACATGCAATGTACAATTTAAGACAAAATTACAACCTATTTTACTAAACGTATAAAGTCAGTTACCTTGCCAATTTCGTTAAAATCCTAAGCGAATCTGCATCACAATTTTTAGCACGTGTTCACTCATACACACTTTAGATTTAACTAACTTCCCTAACTTTAGTTATAATAAACAGTGTTGTCGGTGTTTAGTAAATTAATTATTATTATAGAAATAATTGCCTGCCTTTATTAAAATCAATTCTTTAGAGCGCATGCCAATTACTAGGGGGTGTCAATTATTGGGTGATTTAACCCTAGTATACATTGAATGAAATACCTACACTCTGGCGTTAAGTTTGAAAGCTCTGTAATGTATGTAGTAATAGCTTAAATACTTATTTTTGTACCAATTGCTTAAGCAAATCGGATAATGTGTGTTTAGGAAGTCGATTTTTATTTTTCTCTGGTACATTTTTATAGTAAATTTATGTAAATAAAAGAGCACAAAACTAAATTGTGACCATCAACCAAATTATTTTTAAATAAAAACACCTGATTTACCACATTTTTAAATTACGTTTCAAATTGTAACTATATTTTATGAACCATGACTTACAAATAACTACAGTTAACAGTATTAATTTTACCATTTCTATGAACATTTAAATTCATTAAAAATATGTTCTTTATTTTGCAGAAATGCTCGAAATGGTCGATTATATGTATATGCTGCCGATTATTTTATAATAAAGTAAAATATACGAGGTGCCTAAAAATAGGCGGCAACCGAGGCGTCAACCATCAACTGAATTTTTATTTGTTAGAATTGAAAAATAAAATGAATAATTGGTGTCTTTATTAAAAAACTTTTTAGTTATAGGTTACCTTTGGGCCACCTTGTATACATAAATTTGCACAAAACTTAATTGTGACCATTAACCAAATTATTTTTAAATACAATGACCTGATTTACCACATTTTTAAATTACGCATCAAATTGTATTATTTTATGAACCATGGCTTACAAATACCTATCTACAGTCAACAGTACTATTTGTTAATTTTGTCCAACACTTACATATAGATTATCTACATAATTTGATCAGATTTTGAGGATATAAAGTGTACTATAAGTCACTAGTGAGCTAAAGTACCCTTTAGCTCACTAGTGAATTATAGACAATACAAAAACTTTGTTGCTGGTGTTGGATAATTGACAAGTATTAAATAATGGATGATGTGTTTTCAAATTATTTCGATATTAAAAACGATTTATACGAAAGTGTTGGATAAAATTTTGTATTAGACACGTGAGTTATTACATATGAAGTCACTTCAAGAAAATTGCTCTCTCGCCCTTCGGGCTCGAGAGTTAAACATTTCTTGCGTGACTTATATGTAATATAACTCACTTATCTAATAAATAACTAATTACCATTTCTATGGACATTTAAATTCATTAAAAATATGTTTTTTTTTTTGCAAAAATGCTCAAAATGGTCGATATATGTATATGCTGCCGATTATTTTATATTAAAGTAATATGTACAAGGTGCCTAAAAATAGGCGGCAACCGAGTCGTCAACCATCAGTTCAATTCTTATTTCTTAGAATTGAAAAATAAAATAAAAATAGGTGTCTTTATTTAAAAACTCTTTTAGTTATAGGTTATTTTTGGGCCACCTTGTATACATAAATTTTTAATATAAATAAAATTCAGCAAAAAATTATTGATGTGTTTAAACGGCTTTACAAAAAAATAAACCTTAACAAGTTCACACAAATTCTAAAAGAGGTCGATGGTAACTTTTTTGTGACCGTTGATTTAATATATAGGATATGGTAGGGTAGATAAAACATTGTTAAAATTTATTGCAAATTAAAAGTCCCATTTAAAATGGGTGTTTACATTAAAATTGTTCGTCATTACTATATAAAGTTATAGATGGGTCCACATTAAATTCATTCTGAAAGCACTACCGCAAATTACATAAAAAATTGTAAATTAATAAACATTTTTGTAAACAATGATTTATTGCAGCAAAAAATATTCAACCCGACAAGTTTCTAGTTCCACGCCACGTGCCACCGGTTTCATAGCAGGCCAGAGGCGACAAAAGAGGATGCTTTTTAAGTACGAGATACGTGTTTTAGCAATGTTTTTTATTTATCTAAAAATTTGTAATAAGCCTGTCAGAGGCTAAGTGCCTGCGAAAGGGATTGTGTACTTTATCATTTTTGTGTATATAGCGGTATTGCTCTCAGAATGAATGAAATGTGGACCCATCTATAATAAAACTCTTATTATATTTAAAACAAAAATCAGGAGTTAAAATAAAAAAAAATAAAAAAAAATAGTGTTAAAATAAATATATTTAATATAAATAAAAAAATCTATTTACAAATAAATAAATGTAATTAGTCAGACATATGCATTGTATGCCATTTCTTGTGATGTCATTTGCCTTCCATATCCAGGATGGTCCCATCCACTTGAGACCGGTGGATGATCCACAACGTGATGATCGACATGTTGCGGATAGTGGATAACCTCATAATTTACATGCTATAAAGAAATATTGTTTAATTATTTTTAAAATAAATTGGCAGTTGGGCGCCATCTTGGAAAAAAAAGGAAAGGGGGTGTTGTGACACATTATTTTAAAGGACTTGACGAGTAATTTAGAACCCTAGAACATAAAGTCAATACTTTCACCTTATACAACATGGCGCTACTTTAAAATTTCCCAAATACGATTTGATGACCATATTTCCGAAACTACTAAGGCAAGTTGTACCTAATATGGTGTTTTCCTTAATTTCTATAAATGATCTTTTTATTATTGATACTAGTAATAATATACAGGGTCAAAAAACATATATTTTTTTAAAGCACTCTGTATTTTTGTTTCTATTTAAAAAAGTCATTAAAAGAACTTAAAGAAAATTACCACATTTAGAACATCTAACCTTGTCAGTTTTTGAAATATGGCCATCCAAATCAAGTATTTAGGTAACTTTTAAAGTACCGCCATTTTGTATAAGGTAAAGTCATTGACTTTTATTTTAGGGTTATAAAGTACGCGTTAAAATGATGTGTCACAAGACCCACCATTCTATTTAAAAAAATTTCCCAGATAGCGCCGAGCCGCCATCTTAAAATATTCATCTGTCAATTTTACTTTAAAATATAGTATTTTTGCATCAGTTTTAAAGTTCAAATTTTCGCTTTTTAAATCGATTCGTTTAAAAAATAAAAGGGAGGACATTTAAGAAATGCATAAAAATCAAAAAATTTAAAAAAATGGTTGAGCAACCTAGTCTTAGTTATAGTCCCTGGGCGAGTAATATATTTGACTTTACTTCATGATTCTAACAATTTAAAAATCTTTTTAGGAGGGGTTCTTATTACTGTTTACCACGAATAAACATACCCACCATATATGAAATCAGCGTCTTAACTAAGCCTGTCAATGTCAAATGTTTCGGGTGTTGGACTGGGCAAAAGCGTCAGTTTTGTTGTCGGACAAGTTTGCCACAATGTTTTACATTAAATTTTTAAAAATTGTACCAAAATCGTTGGGGTTACAGTTACGAAATCCGATAGCCAAAACATGTCCGTAGGTCTTATGCTTTCGTGACTGTGTGTGTGCACAATGTTTAAAAACTGCATGTAAAACATGGTGGTAAATTTGTCTGACAAAAAAAGTGACGAGTTATTTTTAAAACAAAGTTGGTGATTTTTTTGTATATACATAAGTGCACGGCTTTATTTCAGATCTTGGTTTTTGTTTAAAAATAACGCAATGGAAAGGAAAAATCGTTTCCCGTAAAATTGACGAATGTCGCTTACGATGTTTTGTCAAAAACCCATCGATATATGGCCGTATGTATATTCGTAGTAGACTCGTCAATAGAAACTCCCCTAAAAAGGTTTTAAAGTGTTATTATAAGGTTTGTTCCAGCAGGCTGTCAGAAATGTTTGCAACCGTTCGGATTCTGCGCACGTCAAATTTGTCGTTCCAGCAGTGCCATGTTTGTAACATTATACAATTGTTTGTTGTTCCAGCAGTAGTTTTAAGATGTTGAAAACATGTTGGAAACAGTTTGGAAAGTTTGCAAACTTTCTTCAAACATTACTGACAAATTTTTAACATAACCTTTCTTGTATTGGCGTATAAGCAGTATGCACGCTTTGTTTACTTTTCGTTTCAGTAGAAAACTGTTGCCAACATTTCAACTTTCGAAAACAAACAATTTGTAAAATCTGGGTATTTATTTTATTTTATAATTAACTTTGTTTAAAAATTCTTTTTAGCAGCAAGAGTAGTAAGAAAAGGTGGGGCAAAAGGCCCAAAAGGTATTAAAAAGAATAATAACAGAACATAGCACCAAATTGAAATAAATTTAGGTATTTTATTAATATTGGAGAAAGAAGACGTTAATTCTAATAAATAATGTAAAGGTTATCATAAGCAAATGTTTTTAAATAGGTAGCATTACAAAAACAATAAAAAAATATATATAAGAAAAAACTAAAGGCTTTGAAAATTTTAAAAGTCCAAGTCTTGCGTAGAGCGGAAAATGTGAGAGCTCTGTCTGTCATCTTTATGCAAGAATAACAGAATTTGTATTCACTGATTTAAAGACGCTGTTTCCTATAAAATATTGTAGTCATTAACGGCAACATAAAGAGATTTGAAACTTTCTGCTCGACGCTTATGCTCTGTTATCGTGACCAAGACCTAGTTCTTACCAAACGCTTTTAATTTTCCGTTTTAGTATAACACTTTGTATATTTACCTTTGGTTTGGTCAATTTGAATATCAACAATGCACCAGTAAGAACCATTGAAAGAAGACCCAGCGTAAGGGCTTTCCATGTTTTTAATGCTATCAAAGCTAAGGCAAGGGGCACAAGAACCGCAGTCTTGAATTTAAGTCCCAATAAAAATGGAAGGATAACTTTTTTGACGATCTTTGAGGATCGACCTAAAAAAGAATGAAGCATTA
The DNA here is from genome assembly GCA_014170235.1 of Listronotus bonariensis. Classification (NCBI taxonomy): domain Eukaryota; kingdom Metazoa; phylum Arthropoda; class Insecta; order Coleoptera; family Curculionidae; genus Listronotus; species Listronotus bonariensis. Next base: position 82,343 of record JACEGR010002831.1, read on the forward strand.
CATGTTTATTAAAAACACAGGTCCTCAAAATAAATAAAAGTGGTCTGTGCTGGGTATCGAACAAAGATTTTCTTACATATTTTTGACGTTGAACACAAGCCTGAACTTAAAACTAGAGGTCGAACTACGAAAAAACGAATTGCGGGGGCCAAGGAGGCACTAGCAATTTTTTTTAATGAAGGGGGCCTCTTAAAACATCTTATTTAAAAGATCCCTTGATTTTCTACTTATTGCTACTTTGTTCTTGGAAATTAGCACAGCCGTTTTAGAATTAGAACCATATAAAATTTGGCTTAAATACTGTAGAAACAGTGAGGTTTTCATGATATTAGCTTTTAAGTCTGAAACGGCTGGACCGACTTTTAAAAACAACGTGTTGTAAAAAAAAGTATTAAAGGGCTTTTAAAACAAGATGCTACATAACTCCCCTTTGTTTAAAAGTAAATGCTTGTGCCCCCTTCCCCCTGGCACCAGAAATTCGTTTTTTTGTGCAGTTTGACCCCTAGTTTTGACATTCGTGTTTAGCGGAAAAAATTTGTGAGAAAATCCTTGTCTGATACCCAGCACCGACCACTTTTTTTATTTTGTGGACCTGTAAAACTAATCATAATTATAAAGATTAGGATAGAAAAGTTCTTGTACCTAGTGTAATTATATTTACCTATTAATTATTTTCTTGTTAAACTTTATTTGACAGTAAGTTGTGTCCAAATATGAAATTAATTTTAAATACAATAATAAATTTAAAAATATAATACAAAATTTTTAAATTTATTTATTTTTTTAATAAAATTAAAGTATTTAATTTTTTTTTCATGTAGACTTCTAATATTTTTCTGTATTATTATATATTTTCTTTTTTTATACAGACTGTTCACCGATGGGGTTAAAGAAACATAATTCTTTATAAAAATGTTTGCTTGGAAAAAAGTTCAATTAAATTTTGTATTATTGTTTCTATCGATTGCACATTATTCTTAATACATTGTCCCAATGACATTTTGCTTTAAAAGTAAAAATAAAGGTTGGTTAGTCTTGAAGAAAAATCATGTTTTTTAAGTTTTTGCACACCCTGTATACAAAATCAGCATTTTTTCTTCGTGAGTCCCATTTTCTACAAGCAAACGTTTTAAAGGAGGAATTAATTCTTTTCAGACAAATTTTTTTTTGTTCATTTGTTCTCTTGTTTACCCCATCGGGGACAGTCTGTATATGTGTAGATTACCAGTCACTGCTAAAGGCACTTTAACATCTTCAGGTTCAAATGTCCGAGGCACAAAGCCGCCCAAAATTCCATTAGGGCTTAAAAGTGCTGGAGCCTTAGCAACTAAATCGTGACTTTGTAAAAAGTCTTCAAATTTTTCCAAAATATCTTTCTCTAGGCCACGTCCTTGCTAAAAAATAAATAGCTGTAAGTTGTACCAAATGAAACTAAATAAAAGAATATACACAAAAATACACATAGTGCCACTTCAAACATTCAATGCGAAATTTTGCCAATACGTGGAGAACATGGTATAGAAACAATAAAGAGAGCTCGATACGTCAACCTATATGGAATGTTTAGTGCAGGCATACTTTGTCTCATCACTACCTGCTAGCATTCAACACACAAAGTTAATTTGAACGTATCGTGCTGGCACGACTAAATATAAAAGCAAAATTATATTTTTGTGTTGACAAATTTTTGGCTAAAAAATAGCGTAAATAGAAATGTGAAAATATGGTTGCAAAATTAAATAGTATACAATCCTCGGTAATTTTTTTTATTACTGCCCTACGCTCCGCGCTTCTGTAAACCATCTTTTGTCTTGACAGAAATAAAACATTTTCCACCTCAGTATATTATTTTTTAATATTTTGAATTATTATAATGCAGCATTAGTTAACAGATTTTAATTACAAAGTAAACGTACGTAATTAGGATTTTTGTGACTACATTTTAAAAATAAAAAACAATGCTTTTATTATTAAATTAAATATAGATACTCATTACTGCTAACCTCGACATCTTTAGGATTATCCTTTTTAACGATAACTAAATCCTCAGTTATCCTAATTTCTTTGTTATCAGCAACTTCACTTATCCATTGTAATGCCTTAGGTTTCACACAACTTGTGGATAAATCTCGCAGACAAGTTTTGTAGACGTCCTGTAATACATTTACAGCGGAAGGTCCTTGGGCCGAAACGTAGCTAATTATCACCACCACAGTTATCACTAATAATTTGGAACGAACCATGACTGCGGTCATAAATAAAAACTAAATGATAATAAATGATCGCCATAGTAGAATTTATAGACATTTGGGTGACGGAAATAGAAACGAATTCGGAGGATCTGGGCTAAACGTGAGGCGAATCGATCTTTTGAGTAAAATCGCGTCAGAATTTTATCAAAAGAAATTGATAGTATGTCGAATAGGTATGAGTTGAATAGCTTATTATTTAATTTAGCAATTCACTTTTTAAATAATGGTTCTAATAAATTACTGTATTTAAATGAATTATTAGAGTTTAAAAATGTGTTACTAGTTACAGTGTTACCTTAGACACCAGTAATAAAAAATTATACAGGTTGGCCATTTGAAAATCGTTTTACAATTAATCATAGGTAAATTTGTATTTAATAGTTTTTTTTTCTGGGAGTTTACATAAAAATAAATAATAATAGGCTTTTCTCCAAAATAAAAAAATTATGAAACCTGTGGCGCAGGAGCTTTGATAGTAAATATTGAAATTAATCCATATCTTGAAAAAACACCCTATGCGTATATTATAAGCCTAATAACATACGGTGTTTTTCCGTTGGACTGCAGTATGTGCCTTAAAAGTTGTACTTGGCTAAAGACTCATATTTATAAATCGGGGTTGTCGAAAACATATAAAAACATTTTAACGACTGCCGTGGGTATTACGTGTGGGTAATTTCCGTGGATAATAAGCCATAGTAACTGTTTAAAATGACCTAAATAATGTTTACATTAATAAACAGTCGTAAAAAATACAATTTAAAAACCTTTACGTAAAAATTATAAAAATCGTTGCAGTATGACATTTGGACTAACCATATTTTACTTAAAATTCACCCCAGCATTTTTAACAATACACAATTCTCTCTTAAAAGTAAAGTATTAGGTTTTCTTTTTTATTCGGCATCATGTATACCTAGATGCAAAAGGAAATAAAAAGTTATAACGAGAAATTAAAAAAGTTTAGGAAAAATCGTTAAAAGTAGAAAAATGTGAAGAACCATATATTACTTATAAATAGTCTTAGAACCTCTTAAAAAGAACCATTTAAGAGGTAATTGTTTTCTTTTTTAACTGAATACAACATTGCCTATATCTAAAGTTGCCCAGAAAAGACTTACAGAACATTGTTTGCGGAAAAATAGGTAAAATTGTCGAAAAACGGTGTGAGTGGCAATCTTTGAGAAATCGTTTCTCGAATACTATGAAATCTCAAGACGCGTCATTTTGTAGAGGAAAGATAAAAGTTTTTTTTTTCTATATAGCAATACCTATACCTAAATCTCTATGGAAAAAGGTTCAGATAGGGCAAAATACAAAAAAAATAAAAATAAAAACGCGTTTTTTCGTGTTTTTCTAATAATTTTTTAGGCATATTTTTGTCAAAAATATATTTTATTTTAATTCAAAAAGTGTCATTCAAGAAAAAAAACATTTTTTAACAAATTTTCTGTTGACTATTAGCCAGAAAAAGTTCGTAGTTTTCGATCTAACCTCAAAAAACTAAAAAGGGCGGTTTTTTCATCACTCCCAAAAACGCACACCTCCAAATGGTATCACTTGGCCAGTTTTTTCATATTTGGGGGTCCAATGACAATTAGAAACAACAAAACCCCTTTAACGTTGTAGTTCCTTTTAAAGTACAGAATCAATAGTTTATATTACGACTAGGGATTACGACTGCCAAGATTCAAGTCTCTGCTATATTTTCTGTTGATATGACAACTTGTCAATATTGTATGTATAATATTTTTATTAAATTACTAGCAGGCTGACTTTAAATTAAGAGAATATAGGATAAGGGTTAAACGATTTTTAAAAACGAAATATTAATTAATCTTTATATATCTTTATAGGTATTATATACGCAAGCAACTTAAAAATAAAATTTATATATTAAAAAATTGCACCCTTACTAAGGGTCACTACACACTAAATGTCACTAAAGTAACTTAAGCTGCTTTTAAAATATTAATATTTTTTATATAAATTTTGTTTTTACCAACTCCTAATAATGGCCGTGGACACATTTTCCATGCCTTGCATTGATCTGTTTTAGTTTTACCACAAGAACTAAACGTTCTAGTTTAGACTAAAATAGATACAAACAGCAATGATCTTTTTATTGTTTAACTTTGTAATATTATTTTTTGCTGATTTAATGTTATTTAAAATTTAAATTGTTTTTAGTAACTATTACGTTTACAATATCTCAAAGTGGCGTATATCAAAAAATTCGAAAATAAAATTTAGTAGTTAGGCTTGTTATGTATTATCAAAATGTGGCGTTACTTTAGAGTTATAGAAAAATAATATACTATGGTCCATCTGATTTTAAAATCCCACGAGAAATACTTTACTTTTACCTACTAGCAGGCAACCAAAAATACATTTGTTTAAATCCGTAGCTTTTCTACATTAGGTTATTAAAATGTTAATCATATGCTTTAGTTTTAAGGTTCTTTTTATGTTCTAAATAAGCAAAGTGTTAATTTTTAACCTAAGAATATTGTTTAATAAAATAAGTTTACGTTTTTGTTTATCAACTTAAATACAATATAGGGTTACTAGTTTTTAATAAAAAAAATTAGTTGCTACTTAGAATCACATTCTTATTATTATTATTATTCTGTTTTATTTACTGTTACTCAAACATATTAATTTAATTAATCAAAACGCTAGTTTATTATTTCTGTTTTACATAATTTGCCAAGTATCTAAAAGAGCCAATGGTATTTTTTAAATCGTTTATTTTATTTGTTTATTTTTATATTAACTGTTGGATAAATTAAAACGTAAAGTAAATAGAGGAGGTTACTATAGGGTAGCCAAACAATAATTCATTAACCAATTAACCACTGACAATGTAAAAAATGAGCATCAGTCTGGAAATGCATTGTTTCCCATGAGGATACAGTGTGCTCAACTTAAAAAAAATGTGTTTTTTTAATAATAATAACTTAAATATTCCCTTTTGATTAAATTTGGCAGTGGTATTTGTTGTATTAGGATGTTAGCTTAGCCGTAGCTCTATTAAATTTATTGAGCCCAATGGCGTTTCAGGCGATACCTAAACGAATATTTCTAAAGACAAAATACACGTCACTGCCAATTGTGCAAGTTTAATATTTTATTTAAACTAAGCAAGTAAAAATGCAGCCGTACCGAGGTAAAAAGTGTTTTATTACTGTCAAGAGAAAAGGATGGTTTAAGGAGACACGGAGCGCAAAGGTTAACCCTATCTCGGAACAGTGATGAAACTTTTTACCGACATACATACACTATTTTATTAACAACCATTTTTATTTTATTTCTTTATTATTTATTTTTTAATCAGAAATATGTTAACTAAACAAAATGATTTTTAATTTGTTACAGTTGCGGCAGTTGATAGGGTTACTTTTACTTTCGGCCAACGGGAGGAAAGTTAACTTTCCTACCGTGTGCGGAAATACAAGTCTGAAATGTTACACTTTTAAACTTTTTAACCTTTTAAGTAAAAAAATTAGCTACCTTCTTTATACACTTCACTGTTCAATCTCTTCTTATTTTTGTTAGTATTACCTACATACTTATTTTTTGGTTCCTTTTATTCAAATATTACATTGAGAGGCGAAAATTGAGGATCAATTAAAAACCCCTTAAAAAAGTGATGTATTTATTAAGTGCATACAGTAATACTATTTATTTACTAAAGGATGTTTTATATCCCATAGAGGACCAAGAAGTCAACTCACTGTGTGAGATGCCTTCGGATAAAATGGTACCAAGCTATTGGCTAAACAAAGGTTTTCAAACAATTTTACCAGATAGAAAGGACTGGGAGGCAGGCTCTCCCGTTAAATCCGACCTTATTTGGTATACAAATGGCTCCAACACGGACCAAGGAGTCGGAGCAGCATATATGGAGACAAACTGAGGACGAAAATAAACATCGGTCTCGGACAACACGCTACAATGTTCCAGTGGGAAGGTGGAAATTGTAGACATAAAACAATGCGCTAGGGAAATCATCAAAAGAAGTTACATGGGTAAAACCATAGTAATTTATTCGTATAGTCAGGCAGCCATAAGGGCGGTGCCAAGAGGTGGGTGCGTCTAACAAGCTAACTAGCCGGGGTGCCAGGAAGAAGAAGAAACCGCAGAACACATATGGTGCTATTGCGAAGCCTTTTGTCGTCTGCGGTTTGCAAAGCTGGGTGAGGAAAAACCTAAAGCAACATTTACCAAGGAGCCAGTTTCAAGCAAAAAATGTTTATGGGTTGCAACCATCTCTAATCAAGATTAGCTTTAACTTTTAAATTTTTTATATAACCTAAATACATGAAAATATTTTTTTTAGAGAGTTTTTATTACAGTTTTTCTTTTTAAGTATTCTGTTAATTTTTATTATACTAATGCAAAAGCAGAAAAGCTTTTCATTATAATATATAAAAGTTTAACTTACTTCAAATATTCACTACATACCTTTATTTAGTAAAAAATCTAAATAATATTTTGTTAATTTTTTTTAAATATTATTCCAAAAGACATTATAAACTACAAGAAAGAAAAAAGTTTATATAAACAAGACAAACATTTTTTTGTTTTCAAGACACAGGTGTTAACCTTTTTAAAAAACTGTAAAATTTTAAAAACCCATAATTTGGTTAAATTTGTTAGACTAGGTTCAAACGGTTTTTAATTACTGAGAGATGGAAAAAGCCTGGCGAGCAAAATTTTCACAGATAACAAAATAACTTGGGCGATAAACAGCTTCAAGCCGTACAAATTCCCAGATGGAGACGAAATATTCCCGGCTCTACTACAAAGAGCCCTAAAGGAGTTACTACCTCACTTAAAGGCAATATTTAAAGCCAGTTACACTCTGGGCTACATACCTACAAGCTGGAGGAAGGTAAAGGTTGCATTCATCCCAAAGACTGGACGGCGCCCTCCAGAGGAACCGAAGTCTTACCGTGCCATCAGCCTCACCTCTTTTCTTCTAAAATCCATGGAGAAAAGCATATATCTGCACATTAGAAGTGAGTTTATTAAAAAAAAAACACTACACTCTAAAAATTGGCATACCAGCCTACAAAATCTGCGATCAACGCCCAACAGAGCCTCGTAAGCGATATTGAAAAACATTTCCAGCGAAGAAAGTGGCTTTGTGTGCATTTTTAGATATATGACAACACCTCATATGAATCCATACAAAGAGCCGCAGAAACTAGAAAGATAGAGCCCTTAACGGTAAAATGGATCAAATCCATGCTTAAAAGTCGCATTATTAGTTCGTCCATAGGGGACGCGACTGCCACGGTCAGGGCGGTAAGGGATGCCCGCAAGGTAGGGTCCTGTGTCCTGCGCTCTGGTCAATGGTGGTAGATGATCTCCTTGTAAGTCTGACTAACAAAGGCTTTAATGTACAAGGATATGCCGAAGACCTTGTCAAAACCATCTTGGGAAAGCATGACTGTATTGTTTCTGCACGCATGCTAACTGCCATGAACATCGTAAAAAATGGTGCACCGAGGAAGGACCTAATGTCAATCTGAGCAAAACCGTCATAGTACCGTTCACAAAAAAAAGAAGCTAAATATAAAAGCTCCAACGCTGAACGGCAAGACGATCGAGCTCTCAAAAGAAGTAAAGTACCTGGGAATAGTCCTTGACCAGAGACTTAATTGGAACTTACACTTAGAAAAGACTACCGAAAAAGCTACAAGGGCATTAGGGTCATGCCGTAGGCTATTTGGAAAAACATGGGGACTTTAACCCAATATGATCTATCCTAAGTGTCGTAAAACCGATAATAACCTACGCCTTTTTGGTGTGGTGGCAAAAAATGGAAGAAATAACGACACAAGGAAAGTTTAAAAAACTACAAAGGCTTGCCTGTCTAGGTATTACAGGGGCGATGAGAACTACTCCAACCGCCGCCATGGAGGCAATGCTGGGCTTGCTCCCAGTCCACCTGAGCGTAAGGAGAGAAGCCCATCTTAGTGCCTCGAGAGTAATACAGACACGCAAACTAAAGTCAGGAAACCTGACTGGTCACCTCAGGATACTGGAAAGTATCCAAACTGAGACTCTGACCAAAACCACAGGCACAATACCAGTGATGCGTCATTTTTGACGCCCTCCTATAGTGGCAATACACAGCCGCCAAACTATAATGGAAAAAAATATCACAGCTGGAACGTGGCTCGCTGGTCTGGTATATACAGACGGATCCAAGATGGATAAAGAGATGGGGGCGGGAGTCTACGGACCAAGATGTAGACTCGCAAAGCCCCTCGGAAAATCTCGCACCATCTTTCAAGCTGAATTCTACCCAACCAAATGCGCCAAGAAAGGCCTACGGGGAGCAAATATCTATATTCTATGCCATCCATCCATTCCATGCAGCCTTAAAGGCATTAGCTGTATGCTGCTTTGATTTAAAGCTTGACTGGGAGACTAACTTTGATGTGGGCGCCAGGACATGAAGGAGTGAAAGGCAGCGAGATTGCTGACCAACTAGCCAAAGTTGGTGAACAGGCCCCGTTTAACGGACCTATTCTGCAGCATAACGAGAGGTCACCTAAGCGAAGAACTCAGAGAATGAGAACAGAGGCAAAAAGATACTCAATGGAATAACGCTCCAGGACAAAGACAGGCGAAGAGATTTATCTCTCAATCGCCTAAATACACTAAAAAGCTATTAGAGCTTTAAAAGAACGAACTCAGGATAGTTATTAACTTCCTGACGGGTCACGGCCCTCTGAGGTATCACCTTAACAAGATGGGAAAGACCGACAACGACCGCTGTAGGTTTTGTGATCCATCGAGCGAAACCTCGGAGCATATACTATGGCAATGTACGAAATTAATAGGCCAGAGACTAAAATATCTGGAAGGAGTTTTCTTGACTCCAGAAGATATAAAAAGGCTCGCCACCTGAAATATTTCAAGCTTCGCAAAAGTTTGGGAATCGAGGGGATTAACTAATGTAGTGTATCCACAAAAGATCTTTTTGGTCGAAGTGGGAGAAGGGCTAGCTTAAGCCAACGACCCATTCACTACAATACAATACAATAATTAGTGATTTATGTATCCTCATTTTTTCTACTTTGACGAGGAGACTTTTCCATAGCAGTTTGGCACTACAAATCACGAACACTTTGTATTACAATAAAGTAGTTTTTTGAATTAAAACCATTTTATAATTGTTTTTTGGGAAAACTTAACAATAAATTGAAATAAAAACAATTAAAATAATATCACAACATTTATTTATTAAGGCCATTTAGCTCTAGAAATACCTAGAATTTGAAATAATTCATAATCAAATAAGTACCTAAATAAATAAATAAATAAATAAATAAATAAATAAATATAAATAAATTCTAATAATTATGACTAAAATAGATAGGTATCTGAATTATTAAACAAAATAACAAAGAACCAATTTATACCCAAAACCAAATTTAAATTTTGTCTAACAATTCAAAAGTATTACCCAGTTTTTCGAATTAATTTTATAAATCCTAAAGTCTATGTTATCTTTTGCAACTAGATCAAACTCATTCTTTGCATTTTTACAAGGTACTCTCAAGCTTATTTTGAGCAGTGTAACTTAGTTACTAGATATTTTAAATTATTCGTTATAACATAATGTAAAAAATATTTTATCTAGAATTCTTAAGTCACACACCTATATTTAATTAGCTTAGCTATATTTTGGCTCAATAGAACTATTACATCTTACAGTAATACAAACCAAGAAAGAAGTAGTTTTACTAAAAAGAAATATCAAACAAATTAAAAAGAAAAAAATAAATAAATTATTTTAATTAGAAAAATTAATTAGGAAACAAGTTTATATTAATTAAAAGTCATATAAAAACACAAGTTTTAAATCATTATCTCTGATAAATTTCCTCTAAAACCTAAACTCCAACCTATAGTGTTACTAATTATGGATGTTTGGCGGTAATAGGTAAAAGTCTTAAATAAACCATAAATTAAAAAATAAATAACTTAATAAATAAAATAATAAATAACCTGTTATAAAATAGGTTAAATTAACTATTATAAATATAACTAGTACTTGGCACACTTGAAAAAAACAAATAGTTCTAAAATTTATACACATAACTAGATGATTGTGTTTACCTCTCAAGTTATAATAAAATTAGATTTTGTTACATAAACATTTTTACATATTCACGACATTCTTATGACCTAATCTTATTGAGCGAAAACAGTTCATTTGATACACAGGGTATAATTTTATTCTATTATCCCTAAATAGGCATTTACAATCACTTTTTATTTGTCGGAATGACATTTAAACAATAGGTTAAACTTCACTTATTAAATCAAGATTTGACAAGTAAAGATTAACCAGTTGTTCAAATGTCAATTTGACAATTTAAAAGTAATTGTAAATGTAGCTTTACGACCGTATTCACTATTCTTATAGTTGGCTCTTTAATAGTTATCTGTTTGATGAGATTTATCTCTCTGATAAAAACACATTATATTCGCCACCAAAAACGCACACCCTAATTATTAGCAGAGAGATATTGAAAAACAGATTTTTTTTAAGTTGGCATTAACTACATAATAACTTCATTTAAAATGCTAAAACTAACCCTTTTACAAAAAGATAAAATTAACATACGGAGCTTAAATAAGTAAAGTTTTTCTTTTAAAATAAAAAAGTTAACTTTATTTGAGAGTCCTTGACAAAGCGAGAACAAAAAATAAGAGGGTTTATCTAACTGATAAATGATGATTAAACTTTGGGCACCCCATGTTAATAATATACCTAATAACTCCAAATACTGAGCTTTTAAACCAACAAAATACATTTTTTATTGTGATAACTACGGTTACTGCCTTTTAAAGCCAACGAAACAATTTTTTTATTCAGGTGTTTTTCCTAATTTATAGTACCCACAGTATAAACATAGTAAATACAAAAAATTTCTTAACAAGCTGTTAAGCAGGCTATCAGCCCGATTAATATTTATCAAAAATTAGTGAACACGGCCATTAGAGACGATTTTACAAGGCCTTGTCAACTCTAATTTAAAAGTTTTAACGGTCATGCAAAATTTAATTGGTTTTAACGGTCATGCAGAACTGTCATCTTGGGGGTCATGATTTGTTATGTTTAGTTAAACTTTTTTGTATTTACTTTATTAAGAATAAAAAAGATTTAGCTAAGCAGGACTAACCATGAACCCCAATGTAACAGATTGACATGAACGTGTGTAGCGCAAACAAATTAAATTATACATCTCTGTGCTTTTTAGTGTAGTCTAATATCAACACTGGATAATTTCAATAATTTCATTTTGTTTTTAAGGTAATAGTGTAGTAAACTAAGGATAGACGCGAGATTGTAAAAACAGCTCTTAATGAATTAATTATATTAATTTTAGAAAAAATTACTTAATGTTATGTTGAAAAACAATCAGAAAAATAGTTTGTTTGTCGAGTCTTTTATTTTATTTAGACCCACATAATTTATTTAGGTATCAATAAAATTACTTTTAAAAAAAGTACATATTAATATTTTTCTTTTGTTTTACAAATTTCTTTTTATAAGTTGCATTTAAAAAAAAATAACCAAAGTATTTTTCTTTGACATAAATGTCTAAAAATTTACCCATTTATGTCGTATTTTTATAATAACCTGAGCAAAATACATATATAAACACTTGTCATATTATTAATTGCTTAGAAGACTTCTGTGTTTATAGCACAATTCGGGTAAAGTCTCAAGCAATCTCTTTGATCCTGTCCATCTCTAGCTGCTTGGACATATTTATAAAACCTTATAACGGCAGAATTTGTTGATGTTGGTTTTTGAAGTTCGCTGGAATCCCTAAAATATGAAAAAAATAGTAAAATTTAGGCACACAAAATAGAAAAATAACACCAAAGACTTTTTAGATAACAATTATTTTTTTTTTTTTGAAATGCCTCTAAATGGTCTGTACAAAATGTTTCCACAAATCTCTTGGACCAAAATACGACGATCTAACCAAATTTACCTTAGTTGACAAATTGATCTTTTGCAAGAAACAATCAAAGTTTTTATTTTATTTTAGGTATTTTAAAATAATATATTTATAATAAAACATAATTTAACAGAATTTAGTATAAAAAGTAGAGGAAGCCACCTGCAGTACTTAGGTTTAAAATGTTATAACTTTTTAGTCTCGGTATATAATAATTAAGATAAAATATTTTTATTTTTCCATATCTTCTGCACAAAAATGGTATACTTACTAAATATCGCTACGAGCAACCGTTTTTGAGATACTTCAGAATAAACATTTTATAGCATACAAAAATGTGCCATTGCAATTATTCACTTCACGCTTTATCTAGACCACTAGGTAGTGTCCAAAAGATCTGTATAAAGTGCTACCACAAATGCTTTGAACCAAAATACAACGATCCAATGCAAATTTACCTTAGTCAAAAGGTTGCTTGTTTGCAAGATACAGGGTGTAAAATTTTCAATTTATTTTTTGACTGGAACACACTGTACCTCGTAAACGATCAACTTTTCAACTAAGGCAAATTGGGTTTGATCATTGTATTTCGGCGTAGGCAAGTTGTAGTACCAATTTGTACAGACCTATTAGATAACCCAGGGTAGCCTAAATAAAGTATAATCAAAATGCGAAGAAATTCTTCTATGTAAAATACAGCGTTTTATCTAAAATATCTCAGAAACAGTTGCTTGTAGCGATATTTGTCAGCTATACCTTTTTGTGCAAAAAAATTGCAAATAAAATAATGATTACCTAAAATTATGACATACCGAGGCCAAAAAGTATTGATAATTTGAAGAAAAAGTCTTTACTTTTTCTTCAAAGTATCATTACTTTTTGGCCGCAGGTGACTCCTCTATGTTTAGCAGCAAAAATATAAGTAGTTCATGTAGTACCAATTTGTACAGACCTTTTAGATAACCCAGGGTAGCCTAAATAAAGTATAATCAAAATGCGAAGAATTTCTTTTATATAAAATACAACGTTTTATCTAAAATATCTCAGAAACAGTTGCTTGTAGCGATATTTGTCAGGTATACCTTTTTGTGCAAAAAAATTGCAAATAAAATAATGATTACCTAAAATTATGACATTCCGAGGCCAAAATAGTATTGATAATTTGAAGAAAAAGTCTTTACTTTTTCTTCAATGTATCATTACTTTTTTGGCCGCAGGTGACTCCCTCTATGTTTAACAGCAAAAATATAAGTAGCTTATGTATATTTCTATGATTTACTATAGTTTGTCCAAGTTACATAATGCAAAATTTTAAATCGTGGTCCACGCGTAATGTCGCGTTTTCTGTACAGCTATTTAATGAAAGGCAATAAAATATAATAATTGTATACTTAAAGCATTGGCTCTGAACCAATATCTGTACAGAAATCGCGAAATCACACGATATCACAAGTTAGTGACGGTCTAAAATTTTGCATATGTAATTTTAACAGAGTTTAGTAAGTTTTTACTTTAAATTAAAAAATCAGGTTTTAAGATTACCAATATTTGTCTGGTTCTATAGAAATAAACCACCGTTTTATTAGTAAAATACGATACGATAAAATTTAATTTAAGGACTTTCAAAAAAGAAAAAAAACAGAACCTGCAAATTATGCAGTTTGTCCACTATTAATAAATATTTTTACTTCTTTAAAAAATAAACAATTTTGGTAATCTAAAGCATTATTTAAAAAAAAGTTCATCATGTTGCATTTTCATATTTAAAGAAATTTATATATGTATGTATTTGACCTTTATAGAAGTCACAAGAATAATATAAAATTATTTTTATTTTTATTTTAAAGAGCCTTAATTCTTTATAATTTATTAAATAAAAGATATGCAGGGTGTTTTATATGAAAAATCGTATGTTTTCTTATAAAACACCCTGTCTCTATCTCAAAAAAATAAAAATAAAAAATAAAACAAAATCTAACTACACCACTGGATTCTCCGTAAAGATATTTGCTAATATTAGTTTTTACTTTTGTTGTTAGTTAAAAGACAACTGAAATAAAATGGCGGTCCAAAATTGAAAAAAAAAAGAATTTTGCCCTATACATCAAAAACAAAGGGGCCAAAAAAATTTTTTAGTGGCATCTTTCGTTTCATCAAAAAGTAGCAACAGTTTGCGAAAACCGCAAGTCCCAATCTTTAATAATAACCAAAATACCCTGCAATTGCAACGAAATCCGGGTACCCTGTACATAGGAAAAAGGTATACTTTATTTAAAAACTTATTTCCATATTACAGGCCATTATATTGCCAGGTCTAAGCAATACAGGGTGTTTCGGGTATAGATGCTAATAATTAAGAGTGTAAAATCTTTGGTAATAATTTAAAGAAGAAAAGTTCAAGTAATATATCATAAATGACCCAACTTTTAAGATACAGGATGGTTAAGTTAAAAAAGTTTTTTATTACTCTGCATCTTAAAAGTTACGATATAAAGAATATCGAATTTTCATCTAATTCCTAAACACCCTATATAGCTTAGACCTTGCCATACATAAAGTAATTTTTTCCACGCCCATTAAAAAGTATACAAGTAACTTTTTTTAACACCTCGAAGCTTTTTTGTACACTTTGAATTAGTGTTTTGTTTCAATGCCTACTACAATAAACCTAAATATCAATTTACGCAATGACAGTAAACGCACATCAACTAAACCAAACGGTCAAGTTACCTTTGATTCGCCATTATTTCTTTTAGTTCATAGCTTTAAAATTTGACAGTTTACAAATAAATTTAATAGAAATTATTGAAAATTAATAGTTATAAAGAATTTGGATTACTAACAAATTGAAAAGGTATTAAACTGGTTTACTATTATTTCTACACAACGTACAATTTCCTAAAATTAATGTGTCTTAAACAATAAGGAGGCTATGATTTTTTTGTTGTAATATAATGACTGTGCTGCAAAAATTAAAATTATTAAGTTTAGATAAATAAAGCATGTACAAAATGGTATTTTGGAAAAAATTTTATACAGTCGTAGAAAATATAGTATGTGATACAAGCATAAAGTGTCTTTTTTACTGATGGGATTACCACCAAACTTCCCATTTGTAAAAAAATATCACTTTATGTACTTGTTACACAAATCACTATTTTTAATTTAGAAAAGCAGCTGCTTAATTTATTCAACGTTGGGTAAACCTGAAACTGATTGTTATTAGAACCGGAGATATAGCAAAATTAATGCAAAAACATTGCAAAATTACATCATTTTGGCAAATTTTCACCTATAACCTAGCTTCATTTCAAGTAAAATAATTTTATAATTAAATTGTAGCAAAATTACCAGTTGAAACTAAGTCTCATTTTTAATCAAAATATTATTTTTAACAAAGTTATTAAAATTATAAACGGGTATGTTAAAAAAAGGGATATTTTTTGTTTATAAGGTTATTAGCCTTTAATTTTACATAGCAATGCAAGTTACATATTTAAATAGTACCATTCAAGACAAAGAATTTGGTGTATTTATTATTTGGTGTCTATCTATTAATGTTAAATATGTTAAAGAATATTACCTTTTATTTAAAATTTGCACACAGGGTGACTTAAAAAATTATTTTAATTTAAATTTTTTCAAGATACCGCAGGTGACGCCTCCTAGAGTTTGCAAAAAATTAATAGCAGATTCCCATTTTTCATCTTTTAAAACCCCTCTAGCCGTATATTAGCAAAACTATTTATAAGGACCTTAAACCAGAATATATTTTTAATATCTTGTGTCTCCGAAATCAGTTACTTTTAGGCTAAGGTGAGTGGGGTGAGATCGTCATATTTTAGACGCAGGAATATGTAGTTGATTTTTCTGCACCTTTTGGAGGCACCCTGTAGATGCCTTTTAGTTAAAAAAAACGACACCAACAGCACTTTAGAGAAAGAAAAGATTAGTATACAGAATAACTTTTTAATTCGAAATATAAAAAAATACGCACTTAGTTGATTTAAATTATCTGGCAATAAATAACACAATACTTGAAATATCATGACTTAGGTCTAGTCAATAAAAGGAAGTGTTTTATTTAAAAACAAAATTAGGTAGAACGCCCTACGGATTAAATATTTATTTTTTAAATCATATTTTACCGAAGTAGTCCTGTGATTATATAGCTGGACTTTTCTCTTAGATATATTTCGATTTGTCTATTCCTTGTTTTTTATTAACTTAAGAACTTTCTATAGATAGAATTTTCTATATTTACGCACGGCTAATACCAAAAAAAATGTGTAAAATTGTACATATTATTCTTTAACCCATTTTATGTTTCCCTTTATGGCTGATTTTTCAGAACAATAGCTTTCTCCACATAAAAACAAAGTTAATATATTTTTATAGGCTAATGTTTGGCAAAAATATACTTACTATCTTATTTATATCAAGTGCCACTTAAGAATAAAAATGGTGTTTGCCATTTTGGCAACGGAATCTAATAAAATATTTAAATAAAAATTTGTAGATATTCCATTTACCGTTAATAACAGCCTGAAAATCAGAAGCAGGTTTGACTTCTTAACTACTTTCTCCGAGTATAAATGTTGAAAGATAAAAGTATTAAAGTTAAATTTTAAGTAAACAAGAACGAATTTTTTTTCCATTGGAATATGGTCAACGACTGCACCCAGTAAAAGGCGAATTAGACACATGGGATTCACAGTTTACACTTAATATTTATGAATATATTAATATTTGTACCAAAGAAAATGCTACGCTTAGCTTTAAAGGTAACTTTACCAAAAAGTTATAAAATCTTTAGTCAAAATAATTACATTTATGGTAGATTTTTATTATTGGTTAGAATTTAAAAGTTTTTAAAATTTTAAATATTTGTTAAGATATTTTTAGCATTCTAATATTTAAAAATATTCACGTTCAGCCTAATAAAAAGGTACACAGGCAATGATTGAAAAGGAGACAGTCTAACGCATGTAGAACAGTATTAGCTTAATGGTAGGTTTACATTTGAAATTTATTGCATGATATTGATGTCAGGCAGACAATTCTGGCTAATGTAAACGGTCAAAAATGTATCTCTGATATAATTTTTTATTGTTTACATTTTTATTTGACATAAATATCATACAATAAATGTCGGACGTAAACCTACCATAAGATTTTACAAATAGTCTCGGCATGTAACCTTTTTTAATTCGAATACCTTGTACATTTTTGTTCTATTAAGAAAAAGGTAATTTTGCTGCATATATAAAAAACCCGATTGTCAATTGTTTTTTCTAATATTTTTAATTATTATATAATCTTAAAAAGCGTTAAAAATGCTACTAGTTTGTAGTAGGGGAGCCCAAGAGAGGATTTTAAGATTTACTACCAGCGCGGCAAATTAATATACGGGAGGATATCTTGTACCCAGTTCAGTATCTTCACCAAATAGAAGCCCTGTATACAGGATCGATCGTAAAAATTAAAAATATATACATCGAAAATTTTCGAGGGCGTAGACAAAGATAGGGTAAGTTAATTACATGCTAAACAGTGTGTATTCCACTAATTCGACAATTTAGGAGTAACGTAAAAAAAGCGGATGACTACAAAGTTGTAAAAAAATCTTATTTTGACATTCTCAAGCGTGGCTTTTTTATTTTTAAGAAAATAATTTAAGAATACAGAAAAACAAACAATCCGATACGATCCGAACGATTTCCGCAAGCCTAAATAATAACAGTTTTTTCTGACATATTTAAAAATCTATAGCCCCTTCCCCCACCGATGAAAAGATATTCATTACATAAAATGTTTTTCTTCTTACCATCTTAGCTTTGCAATCCAATAGGTCTCTATGACACTCGAGTAAATAACCATTTAGCATCGTGGGCTCCCTTACTGCAGTTACTGCCTTTTATATTAGCGAAAGACGGAACACGGGCGACGGACCAACGCTATAGAGGCATATGGAGTCAAATAAAACCTTTCATACGCAGAAACCGCTGAAAGTCGGCAAACTCAAAGGTTTCGTATAATTTTTTATCTCTCTGTCCGTAAAAACCGGCTTAGTGTGTAAAGGTGATTAGTAAAAGTTTTTGGAGCCTTTCGAGCATGTCTGAATGAACAGCTCAAAAAAACGTCGAACTGTTTTAACACTTCCTTATGATAACTTTAAAAATCACAGCATTTTTTTAAACTGTCGTGAAAAAAGGAAAATTATGGGAAAAGCAGGGAATGTTACTCAGGAAAATGAGTATTCCGTGCGGGTTGCATTCTTTACTTTTTCTACGATCATTGATATAATATCACTAAAAAACATTTTAAAATAACTTACTTGTGGATTTTTCTCAACACAAAAAATTCGAGATTCGGCTATATAAATAGACCCCTCTAACTTAAACGTATGTATTTTTGTCATTTATTTTTAAAAATCCAACACGTAAAGATTTTTTTATTACAAATCAATGATACAGAGTTGACTTTTAAAATCTCTGGCTAAGTTAGGGTTGGCGCGATTTACAGTTTCAAAGCTTCATAAGGGATTTAAGGGGAAGAATGGGTTTTCAATTTTTTTTACTTTTTTTACATTTTTTTACATTTTTTTATACATTTTCTATATAAAGAAGATTTTAAGAATATTGTGTAAAAAATTGGAATGAATCAAAGCAAAGGTACGGAGGTTTAAGTAACCACCTTATCCATGGCGTACCAAGCTAACCTTATAGCGCTTTTCCCACAACCCACGTTTTTAAAGTCGGTGATCATTTTACCACTATTTTTTAAATAGTTTTTGAGGTAACACTGGATAGTTTTTTTAAGGTTTGGTAATATTTCTACTTTTTATTAAAAACAAATGGGCTGAAGTATGTTCTTAAAAACTGCGTTTTTACTTTTAAGTGTCCACAAAAGTAAAAAATTAAAATTAAAAAAGAAAACTTCTAGCGTTACCTAAAAAACAAGTATCTAATAAATAAACTTGAATTTTATGATTTTTCATGATTTCGAGATATAATGGTCACCGCATTTTACCTTTTTTCAAAACGCTTCCGAAAAATTGCCGTCATTGCCGTATTTTTTAAATTTTTTAAACAAAATTTTACAAAATATTCTATTAATGTTATATTCTAATGTGCCATTGAGTTTAATTAATAAATATTGACTGTATCATCAAAAAAAACATAAAAATGTACCCTTTTAAGCACGAATTAGCCAAACCCCCCTTGCATTTTTTATCTCTTAACTTTTTTTGTTTTATGTACGGGTTTCGCGTAAACAAATAGCAACCATTTTTGGCACAGTCAAATTCCTATCTAATTAAAGAATAAATAGGAATAAAAACTGACCATGCCCAAAAAATGGTTTCTATTTATTTACCCGATAACTGTACATGAAATATCAAGCCCTTAAGTTAGCTGTTTACACCTGTTTGGCAGGTATTATGCCCAAGAAAAGGTAGCCAACCCTGTTGTGGGACTATCTACTATCTAAATACTATAAACTTTTTATTCATAAAATAAAAATAAAAGAAAATTGTGACGGTATTTATGTAAATTATTTAATAATTTTTTAATTACACTATTTTAGCCCAGGATATGATTTGCCAATCCCCTTGAAATTTATTTAATAATAACTTTTGTTTTAAGAAAAATATTTTTCAGAAAAAAATGATGAGGGATACATCTTTATACCCGGATCTAAACAATAAATTTAATGTTTCCGATTTGTCAGCCATGACATACGCGCCATTATAGCCCACTGCAATTTTTAGCGAATGTAATTAATTTTATTATTAGTCGAATTTACATACCTAATTGATATTTTTAGTTACTAAGAAACAAGTTACCGCGGCTGACGGGCATATATAGAAAACGAGGTAGTCAAAATCATCTACAAATTATCGTACGTATGCACATTTAAATCACCTTATGACGTCCGTGGGTAATGGCCGTAGGTAATTAGCCATTTTATCTGTTTAAAATAACATGGCGTAAAATAACATACGTGGCGAGCAGTGGTGCAGGGGCTAACATGTCAGTCTCTCACCGCAGCGATCCGGGTTCGAATCTGGGAGTCGGACATCGGATTTTTCATTGCTCGTCACCTCACAGTTGGCAATGGCAAACCACTGTGTAGTATTCTGCCATTCCTAGGTAGTAGTTATTTAAAAATAACGTCCGTGGTGGCACTATCGCGTTGTCTAAAAGGTGCTGTGAAATGCAAAAACTGCATGTTTCAGTGCTTGGATAACGTTGACGGAACACGACAATAATGGGTTAAACATCCAGTAACCCGGCACTCATGGTACACTGGTATATAGGCATAAGCCTACGTGAGATGTCATAAAGATAAAAAAAACGTTAACAATGTATACATTTTTAAACAGTCCTGGAAAAAATAAAATATATTTTTTATATTCGATTAACTTTGTACAGACCACTGTATATTGTTTGCATATGAAATTAGTAATGCAGTGCGAGTTGACAAATAAATGCCCCAGTAGGTGACCGGGATATCTTCTAAAGTAAAATCCAGTGAAAACCAATGCACGGTCAAGGTAAACTTGTTTCTTGACTAAAAATGTCGTACTCATACAAGATGTTTATACTTAAAGAAGTAAATAATAATTAAAATTGAAATTAATGGTACATAGTTTGAAATTTTCAGTTAAAAACTGCATTTATTTTGTAGTTTTGAAGGAATACGAAAGTAATAAATATTTTTATAATTAACGGGCTACCTATTTATTATTTAAAGTTAACCTTTTATTTTTTCCGTATGAGTAGTTTTGCAATCTCTTGTTTTATAGTCGTTTTTAATTTAGAGTGTAAGAATTTTAAATAAAATTTACCTGCTCAGTTCCAATGAAAGCAGATTACTGTGTGGGCTAAATTTTTCTGGACTTTTATACATGCTGCAGATAAGCCTTTCTTTACAGGGTTCGTCCTTGAATCCAAGACCTTGTAAGATTTTGTCAATTTTTTCAAGGATAGGAGAGTAAAATGGATCTTTGGTAATTTTTGCAGCTTGATAGAATGCCTAGAAATAAAATATAAATTACCTATAGTGAAAAAATTTGTTTAATAACTTGTAATATATGTCAACTTACTATTTTTAATTATTTGTTAAGTTTATGTTAAAGTAGACATGCTTAGTAAATTTTATTTTGTTAGAAAGCTTTTCCTTATAAATTGCTAAAATATTATTAGGCTAAGCACGTTTAACAAAAAACTAATAGTATGATGCTTTATCGAAAAATAAATAAAACCAGATGTTTTTATACATTACAATCTTCGTTAAATCCACTTATATTTTAAAGCATGTTTTGTTTTTTAATTAACTTTCAAACCAAGATGAATTTAAAATGCAGTTTTAATATCTGATGGTCTCAAAATAATAGAAATAATATTCGCTGTAAGAGTGGTTTAAAGTATACCAGTTTTAGGAACCCAAAAAATTAACAAAAAATAATAAAAAAAGTCTTTCTAAAAACAGAACCTTGACTTAAAGTCGCTAATATAAATACATTTATATTTTCTTTATGTAATAAATTTAACTTACACCACCATTTAAGGGCTATAACTTATTTAAAAGAAACCTTCAACTATAACCTAAAACGGCACCTTAAATGCTTTCGCTCTAGAAAGAGAACTTTAAAATTCTTAAGCAAATGTAATACCAAGATGAATAATCTTAATTATTCTTACTTAAAATATATTAAATATCGGCTGTATTTTTAGGGCTAAATTAAAAAAATTAGGACATGACTACATCCATAACAAATAAAATTATTTAAACTAAATAAATATTTATTAAATTTATAAAATAAGTTTTTCTTGCTCATTTTTTAAAAATATTCTTCAACATTTTATTACAAAGGTTTGAACCTAGTGTCAAGTTATATATCTAAACCCCCTTAACTTTCATATTTTTTATCGTACAGAATCAATTATTATATCAATTTGTTGGGGCAATATTGTTGTTTTTGAATTAGTAATTAGATTTTGATTATCTTTTAAAATATACAGGTTACAAAAAAAAGTATGTATTTTTTTTAATTTTACTCGCTATATTATATCACCACTATTAAGACCTTCAAAAGAGCTTTACAAGAATACTACATTTAATATATTTATCTCTATTTGTTTTGAAAATATGTTTATACACATCTGAAGAATAGGTGTAAAGTTTAGTAAGGTACACGTATTTATTACGCTCATTGAAAAAAATCCTATTACCATATTTTTAAAACCGTTAAAGATAGACATAATTATTCTGTTTTTTTTGTAACCCCTTTTACTTTTTATGGTGATTAGATATAAACGGCGCTTCATAAAAAAGCATACTTTTGTCGTACTCTGTAGATATATCATAAAAACAAAAACATTCTGATGTAAGATACCAATATCAAGAAATAACTCAACAAAACAGTTTTTTATACGTTTAAAAGTAAAAATGTTAAAGAGATGTAAATTGATTACTTTTCTAATGGGAACTGTAAATGTTTCTTTAGATTTCAATGGTCATATTTCGAAAACTAATTAAGATAGATACACAAAATGTGTTTTTTAAAGCTTTTTAAACAATCTTTTTATGGTGATATAATATTAGGAAATTCAATTAAAAAAAAATAGTTTTGTTGTATCCTATATACATAAGAGGTAGGGTAAACTATTTGGTTATTGAACCCTTAAGAACTTAACCTGTTCATGGAAAAAAATATAGGATTAGATTATGTATGTAATGACGCAATCAATACTGATATGTTTTGTTCTATTTTAAAGAATTAACTTTAATTTAAAAAAAAATGCAAACTGCAAAACACTTAGGCATTTACCACCATATGATAATTATTGACAACTGGAATACCAGTAATTAGCATATTCTTTTAAAATGGGCAATATTGATTCTATTATTAAAAACAATTTAAAGTTTTTATTCAAAACAATTTTTTTTAAATAAATACCTGAAAGGTAGTTGGTTAAATAAAAATTACCAATCAAAAACATCTTGCACCTTTACCAACTTAATTGACCGTCTTTAACTTCATAAGTTTTGCAGTATTTTTAAAAAGAAATAAACAAAAAAGTCAAGTAAGGAATCAAAGTTTAAGTGTTTTCTTTAATTTTTACATATGAGGTGACATATTAGAGTGGAAGTTTTTGTTATCCTGTATTTATATATTTTGTTCATAAATATTATTTTTTGCAGTTTTTGGCCTTACGGACAATAATTGATTGTTTGTAAGGAAGTAATTGGCAAAGCTAAGTTATTGAAGCGCGGGAAAATATTACAAGTATTACTTTATTACTTTGTTAATTAAGCACTTTTGAGTCAACAAAAACTAAAAACACATAATAAAGCACCAATGTTGCAAAAAATAGTTTCTTTTTACAGAGTAGCTTTAGCCTTGTTTATCTATTTTCAGTAAAAAGTTGAATTGCAAAGCACGACTGATATACGTTAAAATATTTTTAATGGTATGAAAATATGGAGTTAAGTCACATGGAGATAAAACACCTATTACACTACGATTTTGCACTATTAAAAAATAATTTGGTCTGCAACAAAATGGTAAAATAAAAAAATAGTGCTGTTCCAATAACTCTATGGTGGCCATATACAGTGCATCAGTGCATTTCTTTATAACCCCCCGTAATTTTTTTAACCAATCAATTTAAAAAGTAAAACTTTGGAATTCGCAAAAGATACATAAATACCATATTTTAGAGTAAAATTACTATATAAAAATTTTAAGATGGCGGCCAAGCGCCATTTTAGGCAAAAAAATAAATAAATGGAAAGGGGGTGTTGTGGTTAGTTCTGGTTAGTACCCTAAAATATAAAGTTAATGATTTCACCTTAAACCGAGTCCATTCCTACATACATGTAAAAACATTTGCCCGCAAACAAAACGTTTAAACATTTGTGTATACGTAAACATTTGCCCCAAACGCGTCCAGACTTACTTGTTAGCGAGTATAAAAACACATTATGCCCATTTTGGCGAAAACAAAAAACTTTAAACATTTGTTTAAATATTTTTAAACAAATGTTTGCAAAAACATTTAAAACAGGTTTTGGCAAATGTATGTAGGTCTGGACTAGGCTTTACAAAAAATTGTGGTGCTTTAAAAATTACATAACTATCTGATGTGGACGGTCATATTTTCAAAAATAATAAAGTTAGATGTACTTAATGTGGTATTTCTATAAAGCTCTTTTAAAGATCATTTTAATGGCAATATTATAAACGAAATGCTTCTTATAAAAATACATACTTTTTTAATACCCTCTATTAATACCAGTATAACTATTAAAAATATCTTTTAAAGGGCTTTAAGAAAACACCACATTAGATAACTAACCAGAACTAAACAGTAAACATAAACCTAAATTTTATTACTTTACCTCTTCTATGGGTAGTTGCGGTTTAGCTGTGGTTTTCTCCACAACTTTGGGTTTTTCAACTATTTCTACAGAGTTTTGATAATTGTTGTTCACCAATTGATTTTTATTGTAGTTAACATCTTTACTGCTGTCATAATACACTGGATTTCTAGGATCATATTCTATTGATTGCTGAAAATCAACTTGAGTTGATGCTATTGGCTGTCTTCTATTTTCTTCTTGAGGAATAGATGATGTACCGGTTGAGACATGTTTGTAAATAGGTCCATGATTAAAACCATTTTGGTTTGGTTGGTGTTGTAGGTTAACTTGACTTGACTGATATTGCTGATCATACTGACTAGGATTGAAGGGTTGGTGACTAGGTACTTGCGGGGTTACTTTGGGTTGTGATAGGTAACCAGGTGGAAGATCAATACCAGGACCTATAAAAATATATATTTAGGTTTGAAATAGCTAGTAATAAGTGTAAAATATGTAAAAAAGTCTTGAGATTTTTAAAAGCCAAAGGAATTAACATATTGGGTAACTTATTTCTATTAGGAAAAGAAATATACAAATTTTTGTCTGTATTTATTGCAAAAGCTTTTGTTACTTCTTTTGTTATAAGACTAATGCTTACATTTAATATACCCATCAGAAATAGTATTTTCAAACAGAAAAGTACACAAAAAATAAAAGAATTTTAATAAAACAAATTGGATCTGTTTTATAACTGATTATTGGTTATTTTAACAAGGGTTTGATTTTGACTTGGTCAGAATATATTTTTAATATACAGGGTATTCTCGAATTTTATTTACTAATTTTAACAAACGATTCTTTTAATTTTAAAATAAAAAAAAATATTTAAACATGAGTCCGCATACTGTTCGTTCTCAAAATACAGGATATCCAACTTTTTATAAATAATTGAAAAATTTAAATACTACGTATGTAAGTAAAACTTGCTAGCTTAGATGCATATGAAACTTATAAAAATTTCAATCATTTTTTTTAAGTGCCAAAAAATGTAAAATTACTAGAAGTGTTTTTTTTAACAGTAAAATAAAAAAACATGGGACAGAAAAGATGTACTTTTATTTATATAAAATCTAGAAATAACACCAAAGTGAGTAACATACGCGTTTCCCAAAATGCTTGTAATATACCGCGTGGCGACAAATTTATTAGACAAGCTATAACTCCCAGACTATTAGACCCATCAATAACAGACATGGGTAAATGGTATAAGAAGGGAAGAGTTTCCGTATTTTTGTTTTTCGAAATACTTTCAGTTTAACAGAAGGTGGCTTCAAATTTGGATTTTTAATGAGACACCCTGTATATTTTATCATTTTCGGATATCTGAGCATTTCTAAATCAAAATGTGACATTATAAAAAGCTGCCTAATTGATTTTTTGGACTCATTTTTTATGTTGCATCTAGGTGGCTCTAATTGGGCTTAAATTAATCAAAGGAGCCCATCAGGAAATGTTAGAAAAATACAATCTCAAAGTTTTAGCGACTAGCAGGAAGAATAGAAATAAAACAAGTTGACAAATTGACATTTTTGTGACTAACTATTATTTTTCATATGGCAACCCTTTTTAGACAAGCAGTTTTCGCAGAAAAGCATTATTGACGAACCTACTGATTCAATTTTTTTGCGATGAAATTTAAAATAAAGACATAAATAATCATGGCCACCTAGATGCAATATTACAAATGGCTACTAAAATATCCCAATACTATTTAAAATTGTTTTAGGATCCCAAAAATGTAAAAATATACAGGGTATTCTATTGAACAGTTTAAAACTAAAAACTTTTTCGGTTAAACGGAAAATAACCAAAAGGTAGAAAATATGCAAAAACTCTATCTTTTACCATATGGGCAAGAGGGCTTGATTTTTCGGACCCATTTTTTATATTGCATCTAGGTAGCCCTGATTGGGCTTAAATTATTCAAAGGAGCCCATCAGGTAATGTTAGAAAAAAACAATTTTAAAGTTTAAGTGACTAGCAGGAAAAATAGGAAGAAAACAAAATGACAAATTGACATTATTTTTTAAATGGCAACCCTTTTTAGACAAGCAGTTTTCAAAGAAAAGCATCATTGACGAACCTACTGATACCTTTTTTTGCGGTGGGATAAAAAATAAAGACATAAAAAATCATGGCTCCCTAGATGCAATATTACAAATGGGTACAAAAATATAAAGTGGGCGCAAATGCTTTTAAAATATCTCATTTTTATTTAAAATTATTTCAGGACCTCAAATTATAAAATATACAGGGTGTTCTATTAAACAGTTTAAAACTAAAGGCTTCTCCAGGTAAACGAAAGGTAACCAAAAGGTAGGAAATATGCGAAAACTCTATCTTTTACCTAAATTAAATTTAATTTTGGTACGTCTAGTACTTTAGGAGTCATGGTATCCGAAAAGGTAATATCGTAAATAATAATAGGACTAATAGATTAAGCCAAAAAAATTTTAGTACTTTATATAAGAAAAGTTCTATTGACCTCTAAAATTTTAATTTTAAAAAATCTTTACCTTTTAAAGGATTACCACATATTTTTAGACAACTCAATTAGGTAAAATACAAATCAATATGTCACTTAAAATACGGTTAACCTTGAAAATAAAAAATAAAGAAATCCTCCGACAAAAGCAAAATGTTAAGTATCTTAAAAATGTATCCACTAAATAAAAAATCGTCAGACTCTATATAATCCCGACCTACTCAACGGCCATTAACTATGGCAAAAGGCATTGGTATAAACTAGTTAAGTTGCTCAAATATTATATTTTAGAATTATACTTATATGTAAAACATACATTTTTTAAATTTAAATTTAAAGGTTATTAACTCCCTGAATTGAGATAGAACTTTTTGTAATACAAAGTACTCAAATTATTTTGGGTTACTTTACCAGCCTTATCAGTTACGACATTAAGTAGGGAAAACTGGCCTAAAATGGCATACTCAGGTAAAATGACACACTTCATAATTTTTAAATTTCCTGCTTTAACAGCGACTTTTTAAACGTGTTGCGTGTAATATTTTGGTTAGTATCAAAATTACCGTACAGGTATCCCTGATTTTTTTGCACGACATTGCTGGTTCAATTTTTAATTCACCAACCGCAAAATAGTTTTAATTAATTTAGAATTTGTGCATTTTTGCAAAGTTACATAGTTTGGTTATTTTTTTATGGAAACACAATAATTTGGCTATGTTTATTTATAATTATGATAACTATAGGTATATTTATACTCTCAAAATTTAAGCATGTTTGCTAAATTGTCGTTTTTGGGTAAAATGACATACATGTAATAAGTGTAAAATGACATACTATTTTAATGTGTTCGTTAACGGCAAAAACTTTTTTCTTGATGGTTGGTAAATATAAAACGAAATCTATACGCCAAGGTTGTTCAAAGTGGGCCCTCCATGCTGAATGCTTTTAGTCTCCCCTAGAACGAAGGTGAACTTTGTTGTTAAATTAAAAAAGAGTCAAGATTATTTACATATCTTGTCATATTATAAATGTTAAATGTTTTTATTACAAATGAGTTTAAAATTTATTTAATTTATATGTTTTTATTTTATAAAATCCTTAAAATCGTCTGTTGAAGGTATATGTCATTTTAGCCTAAGCTATTGTGTCATTTTATCTGACACCGTGCCTAAAATGACATACTTGGAGACATTATTAAAATAGTCGTTATATTTTTTCTATGCTGAATTAGGTGAAGCTTGGCTTAAGTTATGACTTAAAATTGGCTATAAAGGCACTTACAATTTTACAAGATTTTATAAAAAATGATGCACCTTATCACTTCTATTGTGGGGTTTTTGTTTTATTATTTTATATTAAAATATGTTAAATGTTTATTAAATGGTTTTAAAAAGGAAGAGCTACTGTTGTAAAAATAGTTACACAAATACAAAAACTTTTAATTTACCGCTTAAAGCGATTTAACAAAAAAAAAAAAAAATAGACAAAAATAACATCACAAATAAAATAAAAGTTTCAATGACATTCTAAAACATTTAAATAATTTAACGTACACTTTTTTGTTTAAAGTTTGCATTTTGTTGTATGTTCATAATTAAAATAATTTACTTTCTTTTTAAATGAAAGTAAATGTAACCCAGATCATCTAAAATTCGCGGATTCTATTTTAAATTTCACACCACTTACCTCTATTGTCTACGGTTTTGCTTTATTTTTGTTTCTTAAGCAGAAAGCACAATATTTTTAAAGAACGTGTTTTGTGGTTTAAGCATGACAAAACTTTAATATGAACTTAGACTAGTTTAGATTTTAATTACCTTCAATTATTGTTTTTAAGTAAGAGTGTAAAATTACTTTAAAAGTGATTACCATGCTTGTCATACATAAAATAATGATGCATACAGCACGACAAAATATTAAATGGTAAAAAATAGTATCCGGTTTTAATTATGAAATTTTGGCTTGTTATATAAATCAGTTGCAGTATAACTAAAACTAATATATATAAAATTGTAAGTGTTACTTTGGAGTTGGTATAAACACATTAAAGTAAGACATCCAAATAGGAAGTGACCGTTACTCATCTGCTTTCCAGATAAATACAATTTTTTTATCAAATGATAGTATGTAACAAAGCGTTTTACAAATGGGTTGCCTAAACGATTATGGCATGAAATCAAAGATGAGGTTAATTATTTTTTGATTATATCACATTAGGGTATTATCAAAATTTAAAGTTTAAGAAAATAGATGCTCCACATGTTATATCTATCTTAATTAGTTTTTGAAAAAATGGCGTTTAAAGATGTCATGTTAACCGCCAATTTTAGCAATTTGTTAAAAAATAAATTAAGTTAGAAAAAGATTTAATGAACCTAATACCTATTCTATTGTTGTTAAAATACAATTTCCGGTTTCACCGGAAATTCCACAGAATGTGACTTTCGGCAGTAAAAAACTTTAATAATTCAAATAAAAACCACTATCCTAAGCCCTAAATTTATTCTTAGCACTTATTTCTTCAATCTTTTTGGTTAATTATATTCTACCTGTATACTTAATAATTTTATTATTATTAGTAAGACGTTAAAAAAATATATTTTGTTTTGCTATTTTTAAGGCAGCCAGGCATTTTATTATTAATATCTTAAAAACTATTAGGTTTAGAGATAGGATATAACTCCGGTGTTAAGTTTAAATTTAAGGCTTAAGGTACAGTTCGCCAACTGAATCTAGCCAGATGGAAAAATGCGGAAAAAAACTGAAGTTGCTTTTAAAATGTTGCCAGTTTTTTATCCTACTGCTGTGAACCTATTTTACACTCTTTTACATATAATATTTTATATTTTTTTTTTTTTTTTTTTATCTTTGGACAAACCACGAAGGCTAAAAGCCTAAATACTAACGTACCGTGGGTGTCTTAAGCGAGGTAAGAGGGATTGTGTTGACACGGGACTTAAATACTTGAAGATTTGGGGGGAAGGAAAGACCTCCGCGGGCAGCAGGTTCCACAACCTAGAAACTCTAGGGATAAAAGAACGAACAAAGTGGGAAGTTCGGGGCCTGTTCAGTTGGACCGTATAGGGATGCATACTGCGGAACCACGAGTTTCTCTGTTGGGAACCGTAAGTGGAGGAACTATACTGGACAATTCTTTAGAGCAGAAGCCATGGAAGTACCTATAAAAAGCGATAAATCCCCCACAGCCCGACGATGTGCAAGAGAGGGAAGCCTTTCTGTAAGTGAAGGATCATTAATGAGACGAATAGCTCTTCTTTGAATAGAATCAAGAATGCTTAGGGTTGTGGGGGACGCCATGCCCCAGATATGAGAACAATATTCCAAGGGAGGTCGGATTTGGGACACATACAAAGTGTATAAATTAGAAGGGGAAAAATACTTTTTGGCTCGAAAGAGAAATCCAAGCTTTTTGAAGCTGCCGCGGCTATAGATACAATGTGTTTATGCCAGTTAAGGTTACTTTCAAATGTGACGCCCACAAGATTAAAGGTGTCTTTGCTCTGTAAAACTTGGCTGCTCATAAGTAGAGGATGAGTATTTGATGACTCTTTTCGCGACAAGGAACATGATTGTGTTTTGGATGCATTAAAATGGACGAGATTTTTAGCGCCCCAATCCAATATTAAATAAAGATCCTGCGAAAGAGATATCTGCATCGCTCTGCGTTTGTTTTCCAAGTCAGGTTTAGTAATAGGTTTAGGAACCTGAAAACTGGAGTGAAGGGTACTATCGTCGGCGAAACTATGAATGGAATTAGTTGTGGACGACTCCAGCATTTACTTGGTGAAAGCATGAAGAATGGCCGTCCACAATAACTGATATACGACGATCAGATAGATGACTAGAGAGCCACGTACAGAGTTTAGTTGAAAGACCATAGGAGGGAAGTTTATTAAGAAGTTCGGCATGCCAGACCTGGTCAAAAGCTTTGGATATATCAAGAGCAACGATCTGGGACTCACCTAAAACTCAAGAGACTTATTCCAGCAGTGAGATACGAAGGAAAGAAGATCTGCTGTAGATCTTTTGTGGCGAAATCCGTACTGCCTGTCATGCAAAATTTTGTGTTTTTCTAAGTACTTAAGAATTTGTGAATTAATTAGTTTTTCCATTACTTTACAAAGAACTGAGAGAATTGAAATTGGTCTATAGTTAGATGGAAGAGATTTAGATCCTTTCTTGGGAATAGGTTGAACACGTGCAGCTTTCCAGCTTTCCGGAAAGATACCTGTGTCGTAAGAAATTCGAAAGAGCCGAGTTAAGATTGGTGCAAGTTCTGGAGCACATTTTTTTAAAACGATTGCTGGTATGCCATCCAGCCCAGACGATTTCTTGGTGTTAAGGGAAAAAAGGATACGCTTAATGTGTTTTACCTTAAAAATAATATCGGGCATTTTATGAGGAACTGGGGTAACCGCTGGAATTGGATGATTTACGGGAGGGTTAAGGGTTGAATTGGCAGCAAATTGTTTGGCAAATAATTCTGCCTTTCCTTTAGCGGTAGAAACAATTTCATCTTCCAAAGCTAGTGGCGGAAAAGAACTGGTACAAAAATTCCTACTTATGTTTTTCGCAAAGGACCAGAAAGATTTGCTGCCATTTGAGCAAGAAAGAACTTTGTTTTTAATACGATTGTCGAAGGAGTCTTTGGCTTCAGAAATTGTTTGATTGTAGTAGTTTCTTGCTTCAATGCTGGCCTGTCGGTTTTCTGGACTAGGATCCTGTAGAAACTTCTTGTGAGCCTGAACTTTTAAAATCCTAGCTTTATTACAAGATTTGGAAAACCAGGGTTTGTTATTGGATTGTTTGGGGTTCTTGATGGTGTGTGGAATATAGGTTTCAATGCCCAATTGAATTGATTCCGTCAGTTGATTGCAAATTTGAGAAGGATCACCAGAAGAGAAGCAGATGGAATTCCAGGGGTAAGTGGCGAAGAAGTCCCTCAGGCCATCCCAGTCGGCTGAGTTGTAGTGCCATACGGTGCGTGGTGGCATGTATTCATTTACCTCGGGATGTCCAGGGTAAGATATAGTAACTAAGCCATGATCTGAGCGACCTAGGGGAGCTGTGACAGATGTTTGATAGAGTTCGGGGTTGGTAGTAAGAAAGAGATCAAGGGGATTTGAACTATGATTTGGGACTCTAGGAAAGTAGGTGGGTTCCATAATAAGGTTGGTAAGAGAGTTAATGACTGCGAAGATTTCGGCTGCTCTGCCTTGGGGGTCAGTTTTTGAAGAGCCCAGCCAATCCTTATTATGGACATTGAAGTCGCCAAGCACGATTATTTCAGCCGATGGAAACTGAGAAATTATGCTATCGATCTTTGTTGAAAGAAAGTCAAAGAATTCGGCATGGGAATTATTGGATGGGGACCGGTACAAACAGCAGATAAATTTAGTTGAAGACCTAAGGGAAAGTTTGAGCCAAAGGATATCGGGCCTACCCGATTCAAGATTGGAAACTCGAGCACAAGCCAGATCGTTGCGGACGTAAGCACATACACCACCATGTGGGCGAAAAGACGAAATAAGTTCGTAGCCTGGAAAGAGAAGGTGGCTGGTTGAAGATCTAGAACTTATTTGTGTTTCCGTTAGAAACAGTATGTGGGGCTTAGATGACTGAAGGTGATGGTGAACGGAGTTTATATTGGTGTTAAGCCCACATATGTTATATTTTATAAAGTACTATTGTTATTGATTTATTTTTAATTCCCTAAAGAGATTTTATTTTATTGCTCTATTTTCTTAGAGGAACTGATTATACTATGCTTTAATATTTATATCGTCCCTAAAATATTTTTACATTCTTAATTTGCGACAACAAGGCCGCCCTACCAAGACAAGTACTCAAATAATGTTTACTGATTGGTTGCCGCTGGAATGAGCCTCCAAAGAGGTGGAGCCTCGCATCAACATAGACGGGGAATGGTTTGAAATTTATTGTACTCACCCCTCACCCGGGTTTTTAAATTATTGTTTCTTATTAACAGTTTTTAGTATTATGGTTTTGTGTAAGTATTATCACGTAAAAATTTAATTCAGTATTTTGGTTTTGTATCGCATTTAAAAATAATTAACCTAAGTATGTATGTAAATAAATAATAAATTAAATAAATAAATCCGTTCTCCTTTCAAGCTTAAAGGTGGTTGTCACGCTCATGCAATTTGCGCAAATTGACTTGTGCATAACAATTTGTGCAAATTAATTGGAGCATGTAAACGAAAATCGTTTACTTGTGCAAGTAAAAAAGTTTGGCTTGTCTAAAATTTGGATGGTCTGTTAATTGGCATGCGATTGGTGCAAATGCATGAATGGGTAAACGACATACAATTTTAAGACATGCGTAGTCAGTAAATAAAAGTTGTATTGGCGTGAATGTGGCTTTAATTTATCGTTTTCTGTTTGATGGGTCTTAAATATTATTTGTTATTTTTTGTGGTAATAATAATATCAGTGAAAGAAAAAGAGTTTCTTTTGGAATTTATTAAGCTCTATTCTATTATTAAATGAATATGAAAGTAAGTAGTTCTTTTTCAAACCATTTTTTTTAAATATTCTAGTTTATATCTTTCACTGCTTTTAATTTTTTAATTAAACAAATACCAGCCCATGCTTACAATTCGTCGTCGTACTCTATCGTTTACTGATAATCTTAACAAATTTGTGCAAATAGACTTGACTGTAAAAACAAATGTAATAGTTTAGTCTAATTTGCACAAATCAACTTGCGCAAATTGCATGAGCGTGAAAACCCACCTTTACGTAGACATTTCTTGTTGAAAAGATGAAGAACGTCGAAAGTGACAATTTTCGGAAGGAAAAAAATTTCGTTAGTACATTCGGACTCATTATCTTTATTTATAAATATTTACACAACGTTTCGGGCAGTCCTATCTCTGTCTGTTTTTAAGTGTAAACTGTAAAACGGAAAGAGATAGGACTACCCAAAACGTGGTTTAAATAGTTATAAATAAAGACAGTTGAAGTCTTAAATAAATTTAGTGTCACTGATGCTATTAATTATATTACTGAGAAGCTATTTTCATTACAATTAAAAATATTTAGATCTTGGCAATTTTCACCACATTTTTTAAAATAAGTTATTGCTTACATATTTTTTATCATATTTAAACTGTTTAGCAATCATTTATTCGCACTCCTCTGATTAGACTCGATAATGCACAATTCTTATTTTCCCTGCCTCCTTGCGCCGTCTGGCTCGTTTCAGTGGGCGAACTTGGTGGTTTCCATTTGAATTAATAAAGTCTGTCAAACTGTTGAAAGTCAATTTCTGTGGCACTTTCGGTAAAACCGGAACTTGTATTTTTACGGTGAAAGGATATAAAGTTTTTTAAATATGTGTAAAAAATCGCATTAGCCCTTTTCCAAAATGTAAATAAACGTGTCGCTAATTTATTGTTTAAAAAAATGATAACGCTTTATTGCATTAAAAAAGAACCTTAATTTTTTTACACACACACACACACACACACTTAATAATTTTAACCACCAATTTTGTTATATTTTTTAAAGTTAAAAATAAAAAATAAATTACAGCTGAATTTATAAAATGAGAGAAAAATGTAGTCATATACAGTGTGTTCACTATTGGACTTAACTTTATAAGGGTAAACGATTTTTTGTGATATATTTGGAACCTTTTTAGATATATCGTAAAAAAAACTTAAACATACCCTAAATAAGGACCACTATACTGTTTCTGTACTTTTATGTAAATAAAAAAAAATACAAAGTACAAAATGTTAGGATTGTTTTTTTCTTTTAATTAAGAAATACACCATCATAGTTGTAGCAGCTCAATGGCCACATCTTTGTTTACATATTGTATCTGATATAAAACAGTTTTTAACAGGTAGACAGAGAGGTAAAAGTCGATACTTATTCAGATTTTAGACTTTTAGCAACATCTGGCTAGCACTTTAATACTGTATTGAATTACAAAATGGCAAGTTAAGAAGATTTTATCACTTACCGTCTGATATTTTTGGTCGTTGGAAGCTACCAGGATCTCCGCTTGGTCCTATTCCAAGTGGCTTACTTGGATATGGCACTGAAGCTGATATTTTTGTGGGTGGCAATTTTTTATTTAAGAAAACGGACTGTTGTTTTAGTTTCTCCTGAAGTTTAATTGCCTGGTTTAATTGTTCTTGTAGTAAAATATTTTCTTCTCGTATTCGTAATCGTTCCTTTTCAAGTCTAGCTTTAATCTGTGAATTAAATAAAAACAAAACGTTATTCAGTACGTACAGCATAAGTAGTTTTTTAAAAACTTTATTTTAACATTAAATAATATACCAGATACCAGAAATACCAGATGAAAAGATGTTTTCGATCCGCTATTTTTTTATATATTTTTTTTTGAATATTTTAAAAATTTAAACTAATATTAAAAGTACAAGGGAATTTTTAACTTATACGCCTAAACTCAAAAAATTATTGCCAAGGACAAAGAATAAATATTAACAAAAAAAAAGAAAACATATATTAAATATAGGGACAATTAATAAACGATACACTATTTTTTGTTTTATATTAGTATATTTCCTAACTAGTGCTGAAAGTGCCACTTTTCCGCACGCGACTGCAGTTGACCGAACGGCGCTTACCCGAGTTCGGTCAAACAGTCAAATGCGGAAAAGGCACTTTCGGCACGTGTTAGAAACGCTATTTTTCTGCGAGCATAAGAAAAAAATTAAAACTAAAATTGTATTTTTTTTTTAATTTTAACACAATGATTTCTCATATCCTACCATACCAAAGAAAAATTTCCTCTTAAATATGAAGTACATGAAAATCCTTCATTGCGACTGACTAATATTTGGTTTAAAATTTTGTACTTTTCCGCACTAGTGCGGAAAAGTGACACCT